>CM029615.1:17092694-17140504 GCA_017311315.1 Dendrocalamus latiflorus | reverse complement strand
CTTCATCGCCACCATTGCAAGCTTGTATGAGCCTAGTGAGGGCTCTAATGTCCCCCGCAATTGGCGCACATTTTCATCAGCTTGTATCTCCATATTTTGCGTATCCCTTGCAATTTGATCAGCAAAAGCATCATGTTTCTCATGGAGTTGATCGAGCCCTTGGTGTAGCTCACGTTGAAAGTGTTCGCGGAGTGCCCCAAATTGAGGTTGCTTGACGAAAGCCTGAGTTTCATTTGTCCCACCACTCTCATCATGGTGTTATCCACCTGACATGGTTAGTTATGCAAGAAAACAAGTAGGTGTATATAATGGAAATCACTCAATCTCACTGGACTAAAACCTAATAAAACTCACGCGAAATAACAGATTAATCGAAAGGTTCGAATTTTTTTGTGGCAATTTTCAGTTTCAATGGACTATAGGAACAGAAGTAAATCAATCTAAAAGCAAGGGTAAATAATCCTACCGAGTAAACCGCGCTCTGATACCAAGATGATACGGGGTCGCCCGATTTTCTCGACATAGGATCAAGATACTCACGTGGATTTGATGAACCGTAGTGATCCCCCGTTGCCAATGCAAGAGTTAGCACTCTATAATTCGCCCAACCTCACGTGCTGAACTTCACGACCACCGATGAAGTTCCATCGCGCTCCCAATTCCCAGCGGAAAGGTTGAACGATCTTGATTTCAGCGAACTCCCAATTCCCTCAAGTTGGTTCGGCCAACAGAAAGAACAAGAGTATAATTCTATTATCAAAAGTGGTTCCCCTATACAATGGGGGTCTACCCCTCAATATATAGTCTCAGCCTAAGGCTATTCAACACTAAATTTTCCATGTGGTACTATTCACGCGCATGCTACTGATGAGAACATGTACTCTATGAATACAACCATATTTGCTATGCTTGTTGTTCCAATTACAAGAACTCCTACGCATCACTTAAATTATCAGGTGAGTTCGTTTCAAACAGGTTTCACTTTGTTTGACAAGAACATAATGAGAGTTTGTTGCGTCTATTGTTATATACTGAGATTTATGATCAAGATCATGCGATACGTGAGGCTACACATTTGTTAAAACCGAGGGTGGTTTTCTGTCAAGAAGGGGAGGATGATGTGACCACGCCACAAACACATATGACAATAGCGCCCAATATCAAGATTGAACTAAAGGTGAATTCGTTTCTTCAGCCTCAACACATTTTAAATGAGAATATGATGGTACCCAATGATGAAAATATATATTTTTACAGCACCACGTCACTTTTACACCAATTCAAGCAAGAGTTCAAGATGGACACGTTTTGGAATCCAATTCGGCCTCCAGATCAATTCGGATTCAGCCTGACAGGCCCAACTTCAAATGTGCAAAACTTTCACATATGAAGTCCGTTTGAGGTCCACGAGTACTTGTTGGAAAGATTTTCTCATCCTATTTCCAATGGATCTGGTATCACCTCTAAATTCCATCTGTACGCACCGCAATCATCAAAATAGTCCGTGTTGGGTACGTACTGGAATCGGATTCGGACTGCTGTAATGGTGCAAGTTTAAACGGGCATAACTTCCTCATACGGACTCCGTTTGGGACATTCTTGTACTTCATGGAAAGCATATCAAGTGTACTTTCCAACGGATCCAACCTCATGTTCAAATTCTATCCGAGCCGGCCGGAATCATCAAACAATCCACATTGGTTTCTGAATCCGAGTAAAAAAGGGTGCTGCGCCACCTCCACTTGGGCCCATGGGCCTTGTAACCCTAGGGTGTGCACTTGGACGTCCCAAGGGGTTATATAAGCAGTTTATTCATAGCTTTTAGGGTTAGATTTTGTTTAGGTCAGTTTAGCCCCATGTGCAAACTCCACATTGTCTGTTCTGTCGGCTAGACCAAGAATGTGTTACAGAACCTCAACTATCCTTGTGCGACTTTTATATCTAGCAAATTTCAGGTTGCTCACTATCATTGTTCTTGCGTGTTCTTCGGTTGTATGCAGGAATAGACCTTCGTGGTCAGGTCAACCGCGTTCTTGGCACGGTTGATAACGACTTGGAGTGTGGTTCAGCGATGGCTAAGTCGCAAGCGACGTCGTACGGTTGTAGTCGGATCGCAAGAGTCACCTCCACCAAAATCGATAGTTATCATCCTATCGGGAGATCGGGACCCCATCGCCTCATTAGCTACTGTAGCACGGTACTGTTCACGGGCCTGGTACTGTAGCGCTATACTGTTCACGACCCGGTACTGTAGCGCAGTACTGTTCACGGCCCGGACATGATGTGACCACACCACCAACACATACGACCATAGCGCCCAGTATCAAGATTGAACTAAATGTGAATTCGTTTCTACAGTTTCAACATATTTTAAATGAGAATATGATGCTACCTAATGATGAAAATATATATTTTTGTAGCTCCACATCATGTTTGCACCAATTCAAGCAAGAGTTCAACTTGGACACGTTTTGGAATCCAATTCGGCCTCCAAATCAGTTCGGATTCAGCACGACGGCCCAACTTCAAATGTGCATAACTTTCACATACGGAGTCTGTTTGAGGTCCACGAGTACTCGATGGAAAGCTTTTCTCATCCTCTTTCTAATGGATCCAGCCTTACCTACAAATTCCTCCTGTGCTTACCATAATCACTCGAAGAAGGTGCTGCATCTCCTATTTGTGTCAAATTGGGCTTTGTAATGTTTGGGCCCAAAGGGGAGGTGCTCCCCCACCTAGGCCCATACTGTTCACGCATTACTATTCATATGAACAGTACCATAAATAGTACCACCCCTTTTTCCTTAGTTTTGTGTGGCTTCCCCACCCATATTTAAGGAGGCTACACCCTTCTAGTTTTCTTGGATTTCGTTTGATTAGTTTTTCCATGGTGAAAACTTTTGTTCTTCGCTTGTGTCGGCTAGACCAACCATAAAGAACATTCTGAGGAATCCCACCTTTTGAGCTTAATATAAATATTTGCAATTTCAGATTGTTTGTTATGTTATTCTTGCGTGTTCTTCGGTTGCATGCAGAAATAGACCTTCATGGTCAGGTCAACCGCGTTCTTGGCACGGTTGATAACGACCTGGAGTGTGGTTCAGCGATTGCTAAGGCGCAAGCGACGTCGTACGGTTGTAGTCGGGTCGCAAGAGTCACCTCCGCCAAAATCGAAGTTATCATCCTATCGAAAGATCGGGACCCCATCGCCTCATCAGTTGGTATCAGAGCTTCAGTTGACCGGTAGGAATTTCTTTTATCCCTAGTTAGTAGATTGGTTTTTTTATTTCCTATAGTCCAGAAAAATTGCCCCACAAAAAGAGTTAATTTCCGCTGTCCAAACCCGTTGTGCCTTTCAATCTGTTAGTTTTGGTTTGCTAAATTGAATTTGTGTCCGTCTTAGCATTGTCTAGTTGCTGGTCATATCTTCGTTCCATTAAAAATCCAAACAAAAAAAATCCCCCCCAAACCCTAATTCCAATTCGGCTGATTTTTCCTTCCTCTGCAGCCGCCACCAAAAACGCCATAACTTTTGATTCCGAGATTATTTTTGAGTGAGACCACCACCATTAGATTCAAAACTTCATTGTCCGTCTACCTGTAAATTTCACGTCATTCCAGCAAGGCAGTTAAGAGATATCTGTGGTGGAAGTTGACCCAAAATTCCAGATTGAATCTGCAACAGTCGGCACTTGTGAATTTTGTGCGAATTTTTCGGTCGGTTTCCAGAACTTGGCCCCAAAACAATAGTTGTAGAAAAAGCCGTCAGAAAATGGAGAAAAAAAGAATTATTGAAAAAAGGCAACTGGCAAAAAGTTACGGTCGAAATACCGACGTGCTGTCCAGTGGACAGAAATCTTCAGTTTTCAAGTTTTGGATCAATCCTTGCGTTCTTCAATTTTAGATTGCATTCGATTGAATTATCTTGTATTTACCACTCTCATACATTGCCATACACTTATTTTAGCGTTCTTCCATCTTTGGTTGATCAGCAACATAGGCTAAGTGCTAGATACGAAATATAATTCAATTCTGTGCAATTTCTGAAATTAATTGATTGTTTTCCTTTGCTACAAAATACATAGCCTATCCAAGCTCCACTTTTCAACTAGCCGAATAGGTCTCGCTGTACCTTGCAATCGCTTTACTCATCACTTGAGTTAGATTTATCACGAACCAGCCACCGGTTGCACCACCTGTTTGCTTTGGTAAGAACTTGTAAGAATTTGGTAAGAGCTTAAGAGATGCGTGACTTGATTTGAGCCTCCATATCCTAGTAGTTGATAGCAACATTTACTTGTGATTTGTTTCCTTGTTTTCTACTAACAATGACAGGCTTGAGAAAATTGGTAGATTATGATGTCATCGCGGGCAGATTTGAACTTGAAGGGAAACAACTACCGGTATATATTTTGCCACTCACCGCTGAGAGTACGTCGTCGGACTACTTCTTGTGGGTTACTATGATGGATAGCAACTTTGAAAGAAAAGATCTTGATTCTTATGAGAAGATGAGCATGGCAAGGACGACACTGATTGGTGATGTTCAGCATTGGTGGTCGAATCTCGAGTTCCACTATATATACATATGGGAGGAGATGAAAAAAGAAATTGCAACATCGTTTTGTACCTCCAGCACCCACGCTCACAAGCGAGGTGGAACCTGAGGTAATTGAAAATGTTGATATTGTTTTGGTCATCCGCAGCGAGTTTCTAGTGCACGTCAGAACCCATCGTGGAGGAAGTTCCACACATGCTAGGATGGAATCAAAATGCACACCAAAATGAGTTGGGCGCATATTAAGTCTATTCAGGATGTTTGGCTGCCAGTTTCGTTTCGAGCCTTGATTTTGTCTGCACGGAGTATGTAGTACCCGTTGTAACCTGTTGTGGAGGAACGTTTCGCACCGACTAGGACGGTTTTGATCTGCTTTACCAAAATGAGCTAGGCTACGTATGAAGTCTATTCGGGGTGTTTGGCAGTCAGTATTATTTCGTGCCTTGATTTCATCCACGTGGAGTGAACTGAAGCCAATGGAAGCCGTTGTGGAGAAAAGTTTCACATCGACTTGGACGAATTCAACAAGCATGCCGAAACGAGCAGGGGCACGTATGAAGCCCATTCAGGTTGTTTGGCACTTAGTTTTATTTTATGCATTAATTTCATCCGCATGGAGTTAACTAATACCATCGGAAATCGTTTGGGCATAAAGTTTCACAACGACTCAACCAGATTCGAAATGAATGCCAAAATAAGCTTAGGCGCATACGATGTCCATTCAGTGTGTTTTCAAGTGAGCTTCATTTTTTGCCTCGATTTCGTCCCCATAGAGTTTACAGAACCCTCTTGAACACGTTGCGGAGGAAATTTTCATACCAATGAATGGATTCGAAATGCACGCCAAAATGAGCTAGGGCACATATGTAGCCCATTCGGGGTGTTCGGCACTCAGTTTCATTTCGTGCCTTGATTTTGTCCGCATCCAGATTCTTGTATCCGTCGAAACCTGTTGTGGAGGAAATTTTCACATCGACTCATATGGACTCGAAATGCATGCCAAAATGAGCTTGGGTACTTGTAAAGTCTGTTCGGGGTGTTTGGCAAACAGTTTTAATCCGTACCTCGATTTCGTCAGCATAGTGTGAGTTGATGCCGTCGAGCCCATTGTGGAAGAAAGTTTTTACACCGACTCGACAGTCCTGAAGAGCATGCCAAAATGAGCTAGGAAGCATATGATGTCAATTTGAGGCGTTTGGCGCACAGTTTCTTTTCATTCTGCGATTTCATCCGCGGCGAGTTTCTAGTGCACGTCGGAACCCATCGTGGAGGAAAGTTCCACACATGCTAGGATGGAATCAAAATGCACACCAAAATGAGTTGGGCGCATGTTATGTCTATTCAGGATGTTTGGCTATCAGTTTCGTTTCGAGCCTTGATTTTGTCTGCACGGAGTATGTAGTATCCGTTGTAACCTGCTGTGGAGGAAAGTTTCGCCCCGACTAGGACGGTTTCGAACTGCTTTACCAAAATGAGCTAGGCTACGTATGAAGTCTATTCGGGGTGTTTGGCAGTCAGTATTATTTCGTGCCTTGATTTCATCAACGTGGAGTGAACTGAAGACATCGGAAGCTGTTGTGGAGAAAAGTTTCACATCGTCTTTGACGAATTCTACAAGCACGCCGAAATGAGCAGGGGCGCGGATGAAGCCCATTCAGTTTGTTTGGCACTTAGTTTGTTTTTATGCATCAATTTCATCCGCACCGATTTAACTAATACCATCGGAAATCACTAGGGCAGAAAGTTTCACAACGACTCAACCAGATTCGAAATGAATGCCAAAATAAGCTTAGGCGCATACGATGTCCATTCGGTCTGTTTTCAAGTGAGCTTCACTCTGTGCCTCGATTTCGTCCGCATAGAGTTTACCGAACCCTCTTGAACACGTTGCGGAGGAAAGTTTCATACCAATGAACGGATTCGAAATGCACGCCAAAATGAGCTAGGGCACATATGTAGCCCATTCGGGGTGTTCGGCACTCAGTTTCATTTCGTGCCTTGATTTTGTCCGCATCCAGATTCTTGTATCCGTCGAAACCTGTTGTGGAGGTAATTTTCACATCGACTCATATGGACTCGAAATGCATGCCAAAATGAGCTTGGGTACTTGTAAAGTCTGTTCGGGGTGTTTGGCAAACAGTTTTAATCCGTACCTCGATTTCGTCAGCATAGTGTGAGTTGATGCCGTCGAGCCCATTGTGGAAGAAAGTTTTTACACCGACTCGACAGTCCTGAAGAGCATGCCAAAATGAGCTAGGAAGCATATGATGTCAATTTGAGGCGTTTGGCGCACAGTTTCTTTTCATTCTGCGATTTCATCCGCAGCGAGTTTCTAGTGCACGTCAGAACCCATCGTGGAGGAAAGTTCCACACATGCTAGGATGGAATCAAAATGCACACCAAAATGAGTTGGGCGCATGTTATGTCTATTCAGGATGTTTGGCTATCAGTTTCGTTTCGAGCCTTGATTTTGTCTGCACGGAGTATGTAGTATCCGTTGTAACCTGCTGTGGAGGAACGTTTCGCCCCGACTAGGACGGTTTCGAACTGCTTTACCAAAATGAGCTAGGCTACGTATGAAGTCTATTCGGGGTGTTTGGCAGTCAGTATTATTTCGTGCCTTGATTTCATCAACGTGGAGTGAACTGAAGACATCGGAAGCTGTTGTGGAGAAAAGTTTCACATCGTCTTTGACGAATTCTACAAGCACGCCGAAATGAGCTGGGGCGCGGATGAAGCCCATTCAGTTTGTTTGGCACTTAGTTTGTTTTTATGCATCAATTTCATCCGCACCGATTTAACTAATACCATCGGAAATCACTAGGGCAGAAAGTTTCACAACGACTCAACCAGATTCGAAATGAATGCCAAAATAAGCTTAGGCGCATACGATGTCCATTCGGTCTGTTTTCAAGTGAGCTTCACTCTGTGCCTCGATTTCGTCCGCATAGAGTTTACCGAACCCTCTTGAACACGTTGCGGAGGAAAGTTTCATACCAATGAACGGATTCGAAATGCACGCCAAAATGAGCTAGGGCACATATGTAGCCCATTCGGGGTGTTCGGCAGTCAGTTTCATTTCGTGCCTTGATTTTGTCCGCATCCAGATTCTTGTATCCGTCGAAACCTGTTGTGGAGGAAATTTTCACATCGACTCATGTGGACTCGAAATGCGTGCCAAAATGTGCTAGGGTACTTGTAAAGTCCGTTCGGGGGTTTGGCAAACAGTTTTAATCCGTACCTGGATTTCGTCTGCATAGTGTGAGTTGATGCCGTCGAGCCTATTGTGGCGGAAAATTTTTACACCGACTCGACAGTCCTGAAAAGCATGCCAAAATTAGCTAGGAGGCATATGATGTCAATTTGAGGCGTTTGGCACACAGTTTCTTTTCATTCTACGATTTCATCCGCAGCGAGTTTCTAGTGCACGTCAGAACCAATAGTGGAGGAAAGTTCCACACATGCTAGGATGGAATCAAAATGCACACCAAAATGAGTTGGGCGCATGTTAAGTCTATTCAGGATGTTTGCTATCAGTTTCGTTTCGAGCCTTGATTTTTTCTGCATGGAGTATGTAGTATCCGTTGTAACCTGTTGTGGAGGAACGTTTCGCACCGACTAGGACGGTTTCGAACTGCTTTACCAAAATGAGCTACGCTACGTATGAAGTCTATTCGGGGTGTTTGGCAGTCAGTATTATTTCGTGCCTTGATTTCATCCACGCGGAGCGAACTGAAGACATCGGAAGCCGTTGTGGAGAAATATTTCACATTGACTTTGATGAATTCAACAAGCACGCCGAAACGAGCTGCGGCGCGTATGAAGCCCATTCAGGTTGTTTGGCACTTAGTTTTATTTTATGCATCAATTTCATCCGCATCGATTTATCTAATACCATCGGAAATCGCTAGGGCAGAAAGTTTCACAACGACTCAACCAGATTCGAAATGAATGCCAAAATAAGCTTAGGCGCATACGATGTCCATTCGGTCTGTTTTCAAGTGAGCTTAATTCTGTGCCTCGATTTCGTCCGTATAGAGTTAGAGAACCCTCTTGTACACGTTGCGGAGGAAAGTTTCATACCAATGATCCGATTCGAAATGCACGCCAAAATGAGCTAGGGCACATATGTGGACCATTCGCGGTGTTCGGCACTCAGTTTCATTTCGTGCCTTGATTTTGTCCGCATCCAGATTCTTGTATCCGTCGAAACCTGTTGTGGAGAAAATTTTAACATCGACTCATATGGACTCGAAATGCATTCCAAAATGAGCTAGGGTGCGTGCAAAGTCTGTTCGGGGTGTTTGGCAAACAGTTTTAATCCGTACCTCGATTTCGTCTGCATAGTGTGAGTTGATGCCGTCGAGCCTATTGTTGCGGAAAATTTTTACACCGACTCGACAGTCCTGAAAATCTTGCCAAAATGAGCTAGGAGGCATATGATGTCAATTTGAGGCGTTTGGCACACGGTTTCTTTTCATTCTGCGATTTTATCCGCAGCGAGTTTCTAGTGCACGTCAGAACCAATAGAGGAGGAAAGTTCCACACATGCTAGGATGGAATCAAAATGCACACCAAAATGTGTTGGGCGCATGTTAAGTCTATTCGGGATGTTTGGCTATCAGTTTCGTTTCGAGCCTTGATTTTGTCTGCACAGAGTATGTAGTACCCGTTGTAACCTGTTGTGGAGGAACGTTTCGCACCGACTAGGATGGTTTCGATCTGCTTTACCAAAATGAGCTAGGCTACGTATGGAGTCTATTCGGAGTGTTTGGCAGTCAGTATTATTTCGTGCCCTGATTTCATCCACATGGAGTGAACTGAAGACATCGGAAGCCGTTGTGGAGAAATATTTCACATCGACTTTGACGAATTCAACAAGCACGCCGAAACGAGCTGCGGCGCGTATGAAGCCCATTCAGGTTGTTTGGCACTTAGTTTTATTTTATGCATCAATTTCATCCGCATCGATTTAACTAATACCATCGAAATCGCTAGGGCAGAAAGTTTCACAACGACTCAACCAGATTCGAAATGAATGCCAAAATAAGCTTAGGCGCATACGATGTCCACTCGGTCTGTTTTCAAGTGAGCTTAATTCTGTGCCACGATTTCGTCCGTATAGAGTTTACAGAACCCTCTTGTACACGTTGTGGAGGAAAGTTTCATACCAATGAACGGATTCGAAATGCACACCAAAATAAGCTAGGGCACATATGTATCCCATTCGCGGTGTTCGGCACTCAGTTTCATTTCGTGCCTTGATTTTGTCCGCATCCAGATTCTTATATCCGTCGAAACCTGTTGTGGAGGAAATTTTCACATCGACTCATATGGACTTGAAATGCATGGCAAAATGAGCTAGGGTACTTGTAAAGTCTGTTCGGGGTGTTTGGCAAACAGTTTTAATCCGTACATCGATTTCGTCTGCATAGTGTAAGTTGATGCCGTCGAGCCTATTGTGGCGAAAAATTTTTACACCGACTCGACAGTCCTGAAAAGCTTGCTAAAATGAGCTAGGAGGCATATGATGTCAATTTGAGGCGTTTGGCACACAGTTTCTTTTCATTCTGCGATTTCATCCGCAGCGAGTTTCTTGTGCACGTCCGAATCCATCGTGGAGGAAAGTTCCACACATGCTAGGATGGAATCGAAATGCACACCAAAATGAGTTGGGCGCATATTAAGTCTATTCAGGATGTTTGGCTGCCAGTTTCGTTTCGAGCCTTGATTTTGTCTGCACGGAGTATGTAGTACCCGTTGTAACCTGTTGTGGAGGAGCATTTCGCACCGACTAGGACGGTTTCGATCTGCTTTACCAAAATGAGCTAGGCTACGTATGAAGTCTATTCAGGGTGTTTGGCAGCCAGTATTATTTCGTGCCTTGATTTCACCCACGTGGAGTGAACTGAAGCCATCGGAAGCCGTTGTGGAGAAATGTTTCACATCGACTTTGACGAAATCAACAAGCACGCCGAAATGAGCTGGGGTATGAAGCCCATTCAGGTTGTTTGGCACTTATTTTTATTTTATGCATCAATTTCATCCGCATCGATTTAACTAATGCCATCGGAAATCGCTAGGGCAGAAAGTTTCACAACGACTCAACCAGATTCAAAATGAATGCCAAAATAAGCTTAGGCGCATACGATGTCCATTCGGTCTGTTTTCAAGTCAGCTTCATTCTGTGCCTCGATTTCGTCCATATAGAGTTTACAGAACCCTCTTGTACACGTTGCGGAGGAAAGTTTCATACCAATGAACGGATTCGGAACGCACGCCAAAATGAGCTAGGGCACATATGTAGCCCATTCGGGGTGTTCGGCACTCAGTTTCATTTCGTGCCTTGATTTTGTCCGCATCCAGATTCTTGTATCCGGCGAAACCTGTTGTGGAGGAAATTTTCACATCGACCCAGATGGACTCGAAATGCATACCAAAATGAGCTTGGGTACTTCTAAAGCCCGTTCGGGGTGTTTGGGAAACAATTTTATTCCGTACCTCGTTTTCGTCAGCATAGTGTGAGTTGATGCCGTCGAGCCCATTGTGGAGGAAAGTTTTTACACCGACTCGACAGTCCCGAAGAGCATGCCAAAATGAGCTAGGAGGCATATGATGTCAATTTGAGGCGTTTGGCACACAGTTTCTTTTCATTCTACGATTTCATCCGCAGCGAGTTTCTGGTGCACGTCAGAACCCATCGTGGAGCAAAGTTCCACACAGGCTAGGATGGAATCAAAATGCAAACCAAAATGAGTTGGGCGCATGTTAAGTCTATTCAGAATGTTTGGCTATCAGTTTTGTTTCGAGCCTTGATTTTGTCTGCACGGAGTTTGTAGTACCCGTTGTAACCTGTTGTGGAGGAACATTTCGCACCGACTAGGACGGTTTTGATCTGCTTTACCGAAATGAGCTAGGCTACATATGAAGTCTATTCGGGGTGTTTGGCAGTCAATATTATTTCGTGCGTTGATTTCATCCACGTGGAGTGAACTGAAGACATCGCAAGCCGTTGTGGAGAAAAGTTTCACATCGACTTTGACGAATTTAACAAGCACGCCGAGACGAGCAGGGGCGCGTATGAAGCCCATTCAGGTTGTTTGACACTTAGTTTTATTTTATGCATCAATTTCATCCGCATGGAGTTAACTAATACCATCGGAAATCGCTAGGGCAGAAAGTTTCACATCGACTTTGACGAATTTAACAAGCATGCCGAGACGAGCAGGGGCGCGTATGAAGCCCATTCAGGTTGTTTGGCACTTAGTTTTATTTTATGCATCAATTTCATCCGCATGCAGTTAACTAATACCATCGGAAATCGCTAGGGCAGAAAGTTTCACAACGACTCAACCAGATTCGAAATGAATGCCAAAATAAGCTTAGGCGCATACGATGTCCATTCAGTGTGTTTTCAAGTGAGCTTCATTCTGTGCCTCGATTTCGTCCGCATAGAGTTTACAGAACCCTCTTGAACACGTTGCGGAGGAAAGTTTCACACCAATGACCGGATTCGAAATGCACGCCAAAATGAGCTAGGGCACATATGTAGCCCATTCGGGGTGTTCGACACTCAGTTTCATTTCCTGCCATGATTTTGTCCGCATCCAGATTCTTGTATCCGTCGAAACCTGTTGTGGAGAAAATTTTCACATCGACTCAGATGGACTCGAAATGCATGCCAAAATGAGCTTGGGTACATCTATAGTCCGTTCGGGGTGTTAGGGAAACAGTCTTATTCCGTACCTCGATTTCGTCAGCATAGTGTGAGTTGATGCCGTCGAGCCCATTGTGGCGGAAAATTTTTACACCGACTCGACAGTCCTGAAAAGCATGCCAAAATGAGCTAGGAGACATATGATGTCAATTTGAGGCGTTTGGCACACAGTTTCTTTTCATGCTGCGATTTCATCCGCAGCGAGTTTCTAGTGCACGTCAGAACCCATTGGGGAGGAAAGTTCCACACATGCTAGGACGGAATCAAAATGCACACCAAAATGAGTTGGGCGCATATTAAGTCTATTCAGGATGTTTGGCTGCCAGTTTCGTTTCGAGACTTGATTTTGTCTGCACGGAGTATGTAGTATCCGTTGTAACCTGTTGTGGAGGAACGTTTCGCACCGACTAGGACGATTTCGAACTGCTTTACCAAAATGAGCTAGGCTACGTATGAAGTCTATTTTATTTCGTGCCTTGATTTCATCCACGTGGAGTGAACTGAAGCCATCGGAAGCCGTTGTGGAGAAATGTTTCACATCGACTTTGACGAATTCAACAAGCACGCCGAAACGAGCTGGGCCGGTATGAAGCCCATTCATGTTGTTTGGCACTTATTTTTATTTTACGCATCAATTTCATCCGCATCGATTTAACTAATACCATCGGAAATCGCTAGGGCAGAAAGTTTCACAACGACTCAACCAGATTCGAAATGAATGCCAAAATAAGCTTAGGCGCATACGATGTCCATTCGGTGTGTTTTCAAGTCAGCTTCGTTGTGTGCCTCGATTTCGTCCACATAGAGTTTACAGAACTGTCTCGAACACGTTGCAGAGGAAAGTTTCAAACCGATGAACGGATTCGAAATGCACGCCAAAATGAGCTAGGGCACATATGTATCCCATTCGGGGTGTTCGGCACTCAGTTTCAATTCGTGCCTTGATTTTGTGCGCATCCAGATTCTTGTATCCGTCGAAACCAGTTGTGGAGGAAATTTTCACATCGACTCAGATGGACTCGAAGTGCAGGCCAAAATGAGCTTGGGTACTTCTAAAGCCCGTTCGGGGTGTTTGGGAAACAATTTTTTTCCGTACCTCGATTTCGTCAGCATAGTGTGAGTTGATGCCGTCGAGCCCATTGTGGAGGAAAGTTTTTACACCGACTCAACAGTCCTAAAGAGCATGCCAAAATGAGCTAGGAAGCACATGATGTCAATTTGAGGCGTTTGGCACACAGTTTCTTTTCATTCTGCGATTTCATCCGCAGCGAGTTTCTAGTGCACTTTAGAACCCATCGTGGAGGAAAGTTCGACACATGCTAGGATGGAATCAAAATGCACACCAAAATGAGTTGGGCGCATGTTAAGTCTATTCAGAATGTTTGGCTATCAGTTTCGTTTCGAGCCTTCATTTTGCCTGCACGGAGTATGTAGTACCCGTTGTAACCTGTTGTGCAGGAACGTTTCTCACCGACTAGTACGGTTTTGATCTGCTTTACCAAAATGAGCTAGGCTACATATGAAGTCTATTCAGGGTGTTTGGCAGTCAGTATTATTTCGTGCGTCGATTTCATCCACGTGGCGTGAACTGAAGCCATCGAAAGCTGTTGTGCAAAAATGTTTCACATCAACCTTGACGAATTCAACAAGCACGCCGCAACGAGCTGTGGGCCGTATGAAGCCCATTCGGGTTGTTTGGCACTTAGTTTTATTTTATGCATCAATTTCATCCGCATGGAGTTAACTAATACCATCGGGGATCGTTTGGGCTGAAAGTTTCACAACGACTCAACCAGATTTGAAATGAATGCCAAAATAAGCTTAGGCGCATACGATGTCCATTCAGTGTGTTTTCACGTGAGCTTCATTTTTTGCCTCGATTTCGTCCCATAGAGTTTACAGAACCCTCTTGAACACGTTGTGGAGGAAACTTTCATACCAATGACCGGATTTGAAATGCACGCCAAAATGAGCTTGGGCACATATCTAGACCATTCGGGGTGTTCGGCACTCAGTTTCATTTCGTGCATTGATTTTGTCCGCATCCAGATTCTTGTATCCGTCGAAATCTGTTGTGGAGAAAATTTTAACATCGACTCAGATGGACTCGAAATGCATGCCAAGATGAGCTTGGGTACTTCTAAAGTCCGTTCGGGGTGTTTGGGAAACAGTTTTACTCCGTACCTCGATTTCGTCTGCATAGTGTGAGTTGATGCCGTCGAGCCAATTGTGGCGAAAAATTTTTGCACCGACTCGAAGTCCTGAAGAGCATGCCACAATGAGCTACGAGGCATATGATGTCAATTTGAGGCGTTTGGCACACAGTTTCTTTTCCTTCGGCGATTTCATCCGCAGGGAGTTTCTAGAGCACGTCAGAACCCATCGTGGAGGAAAGTTCCACACATGCTAGGATGGAATCAAAATGCACACCAAAATGAGTTGGGCGCATATTAAGTCTATTCAGGATGTTTTGCTGCCAGTTTCGTTTCGAGCCATGATTTTGTCTGCACGGAGTATGTAGTATCCGTTGTAACCTGTTGTGGAGGACGTTTCGCACCGACTAGGACGGTTTCGAACTGCTTTACCAAAATGAGCTAGGCTACGTATGAAGTCTATTTGCGGTGTTTGGCAGTCAGTTTTATTTCGTGCCTTGATTTCATCCACGTGGAGTGAACTGAAGCCATCGGAAGCCGTTGTGGAGAAATGTTTCACATCAACCTTGACGAATTCAACAGGCACGCCGCAACGAGCTGGGCCAGTATGAAGCCCATTCGGGTTGTTTGGCACTTAGTTTTATTTTATGCATCACTTTCATCCGCATGGAGTTAACTAATACCATCGGAAATCATTTGGGCAGAAAGTTTCACAACGACTCAACCAGATTCGAAATGAATGCCAAAACAAGCTTAGGCGCATACGATGTCCATTCGGTGTGTTTTCAAGTGAGCTTCATTTTTTGCCTCGATTTCGTCCGCATAGAGTTTACAAAACCCTCTTGAACACGATGCAGAGGAAAGTTTCGTACCAATGACCGGATTCGAAATGCACTACAAAATGAGCTAGGGCACATATGTAGTCCAATCGGGGTGTTCGGCACTCAGTTTCATTTCGTGCCTTGATTTTGTCCGCATTCAGATTCTTGTATCCGTCGAAACCTGTTGTGAAGGAAATTTTCACATCGACTAAGATGGACTCGAAATGCATGCCAAAATGACCTTGGGTACTTCTAAAGTCCGTTCGGGGTGTTTGGGAAACAGTTTTATTCCGTACCTCGATTTTGTCAGCATAGTGTGAGTTGATGCCGTCGAGCGCATTGTGGAGGAAAGTTTTTACGCCGACTCGACAGTCCTGAAGAGCATGGCACACAGTTTCTTTTCATTCTGCGATTTCATCCGCAGCGAGTTTCTAGTGCACATCAGAACCCATCGTGGAGGAAAGTTCCACACATGCTAGGATGGAATCAAAATGCACACCAAAATGAGTTGGGCGCATATTAAGTCTATTCAGGATGTTTGGCTGCCAGTTTCGTTTCGAGCCATGATTTTGTCTGCACGGAGTATGTAGTATCCGTTGTAACCTCTTGTGGAGGAACGTTTTGCACCGACTAGGACGGTTTCGAACTGCTTTACCAAAATGTGCTAGGCTACGTATGAAGTCTATTCGGGGTGTTTGGCTGTCAGTTTTATTTCGTGGCTTGATTTCATCCACGTGGAGTGAACTGAAGCCATCGGAAGCCGTTGTGCAAAAATGTTTCACATCAACCTTGACGAATTCAACAAGCACGCCGCAACGAGCTGTGGGCCGTATGAAGCCCATTCGGGTTGTTTGGCACTTAGTTTTATTTTATGCATCACTTTCATCCGCATGGAGTTAACTAATACCATCGGAAATCGCTAGGGCAGAAAGTTTCACAATGACTAAACCAGATTCGAAATGAATGCCAAAATAATCTTAGGCGCATACGATGTCCATTCCGTGTGTTTTCAAGTGAGCTTCATTTTCTGCCTCGATTTCGTCCGCATAGAGTTTACAGAACCCTCTTGATGTTGTTTGGCACTTATTTTTATTTTATGCATCAATTTCATCCGCATCGATTTAGCTAATACCATCGGAAATCGCTACGGCAGAAAGTTTCACAACGACTCAACCAGAGTCCAAATGAATGCCAAAATAAGCTTAGGCGCATACGATGTGCATTGGGTGTGTTTTCAAGTCAGCTTCATTCTGTGCCTCGATTTCCTCCGTATAGAGTTTACAGAACTGTCTGGAACACGTTGCGAAGGAAAGTTTCAAACCAATGAACGGATTCGAAATGCACGCCAAAATGAGCTATGGCACATATGTAGCCCATTCGGGGTGTTCGGCACTCAGTTTCATTTCGTGCCTTGATTTTGTCCGCATCCAGATTCTTGTATCCATCGAAACCTGTTGTGGAGGAAATTTTCACATCGACTCAGATGGACTCGAAATGCATGCCAAAATGAGCTTGGCTACTTCTAAAGTCCGTTCGGGGTGTTTGGGAAACAGTTTTATTTCGTACCTCTATTTCGTCACATAGTGTGAGTTGATGCCATCGAGCCCATTGTCGAGGAAAGTTTTTACACCGACTCGACAGTCCTGAAGAGCATGCCAGAATGAGCTAGGAAGCATATGATGTCAATTTGAGGCGTTTGGCACACAGTTTCTTTTCATTCTGCGATTTCATCCGCAGCGAGTTTCTAGTGCACGTCAGAACCCATCGTGGAGGAAACTTCCACGCATGCTAGGATGGAATCAAAATGCACACCAAAATGAGTTGGGCGCATATTAAGTCTATTCAGGATGTTTGGCTGCTAGTTTCGTTTCGAGCGTTGATTTTGTCTGCACGGAGTATGTAGTACCCGTTGTAACCTGTTGTGGAGGAACGTTTCGC
This sequence comes from Dendrocalamus latiflorus, assembly GCA_017311315.1. NCBI lineage: Eukaryota > Viridiplantae > Streptophyta > Magnoliopsida > Poales > Poaceae > Dendrocalamus > Dendrocalamus latiflorus. Next base: position 17,123,317 of record CM029615.1, on the reverse strand, counting down.
ACCGACTAGGACGGTTTCGAACTGCTTTACCAAAATGCGCTACGCTACGTATGAAGTCTATTCGGGGTGTTTGGCAGTCAGTATTATTTCGTGCCTTGATTTCATCCACGCGGAGCGAACTGAAGACATCGGAAGCCGTTGTGGAGAAATATTTCACATTGACTTTGATGAATTCAACAAGCACACCGAAACGAGCTGCGGCGCGTATGAAGCCCATTCAGGTTGTTTGGCACTTAGTTTTATTTTATGCATCAATTTCATCCGCAACGATTTATCTAATACCATCGGAAATCGCTAGGGCAGAAAGTTTCACAACGACTCAACCAGATTTGAAATGAATGCCAAAATAAGCTTAGGCGCATACGATGTCCATTCGGTCTGTTTTCAAGTGAGCTTAATTCTGTGCCTCGATTTCGTCCGTATAGAGTTATAGAACCCTCTTGTACACGTTGCGGAGGAAAGTTTCATACCAATGATCCGATTCGAAATGCACACCAAAATGAGCTAGGGCACATATGTAGCCCATTCGCGGTGTTCGGCACTCAGTTTCATTTCGTGCCTTGATTTTGTCCGCATCCAGATTCTTGTATCCGTCAAAACCTGTTGCGGAGGAAATTTTCACATCGACTCATATGGACTCGAAATGCATGCCAAAATGAGCTAGGGTACTTGTAAAGTCTGTTCGGGGTGTTTGGCAAACAGTTTTAATGCGTACATCGATTTCGTCTGCATAGTGTGAGTTGATACCGTCGAGCCTATTGTGGCGGAAAATTTTTACACCGACTCGACAGTCCTGAAAAACATGCCAAAATGAGCTAGGAGGCATATGATGTCAATTTGAGGCGTTTGGCACACAGTTTCTTTTCCTTCTGCGATTTCATCCGCAGCGAGATTCTAGTGCACGTCAGAACCCATCGTGGAGGAAAGTTTCACACATGCTAGGATGGAATCAAAATGCACACCAAAATGAGTTGGGCGCATATTAAGTCTATTCAGGATGTTTGGCTGCCAGTTTCGTTTCGAGCCTTGATTTTGTCTGCACGGAGTATGTAGTACCCGTTGTAACCTGTTGTGGAGGAACGTTTCGCACCGACTAGGACGGTTTCGATCTGCTTTACCAAAATGAGCTAGGCTATGTATGAAGTCTATTAAGGGTGTTTGGCAGCCAGTATTATTTCGTGCCTTGATTTCACCCACGTGGAGTGAACTGAAGCCATCGGAAGCCGTTGTGGAGAAATGTTTCACATCGACTTTGACGAAATCAACAAGCACGCCGAAACGAGTTGGGGCCCGTATGAAGCCCATTCAGGTTGTTTGGCACTTATTTTTATTTTATGCATCAATTTCATCCGCATCGATTTAACTTATACCATCGGAAATCGCTAGGGCAGAAAGTTTCACAACGACTCAACCAGATTCGAAATGAATGCCAAAATAAGCTTAGGCGCATACGATGTCCATTCGGTCTGTTTTCAAGTCAGCTTCATTCTGTGCCTCGATTTCGTCCGCATAGAGTTTACAGAACTGTCTTGAACACGTTGCGGAGGAAACTTTCAAACCAATGAACGGATTCGAAACGCACGCCAAAATGAGCTAGGGCACATTTGTAGCCCATTCGGGGTGTTCGACACTCAGTTTCATTTCGTGCCTTGATTTTTTGCGCATCCAGATTCTTGTATCCATCGAAACCTGTTGTGGAGGAAATTTTCACCTCGACTCAGATGGACTCGAAATGCATGCCAAAATGAGCTTGGGTACTTCTAAAGCCCGTTCGGGGTGTTTGGGAAACAATTTTATTCCGTACCACGATTTCGTCTGCACAGTGTGAGTTGATGCCGTCGAGGCTATTGTGGCGGAAAATTTTTACACCGACTCGACAGTCCTGAAGAGCATGCCAAAATGAGCTAGGAGGCATATGATGTCAATTTGAGGCGTTTGGCACACAGTTTCCGAGACGAGCAGGGGCGCGTATGAAGCCCATTCAGGTTGTTTGGCACTTAGTTTTATTTTATGCATCAATTTCATCCGCATGCAGTTAACTAATACCATCGGAAATCGCTAGGGCAGAAAGTTTCACAACGACTCAACCAGATTCGAAATGAATGCCAAAATATGCTTAGGCGCATACGATGTCCATTCAGTGTGTTTTCAAGTGAGCTTCATTCTGTGCCTCGATTTCGTCCGCATAGAGTTTACAGAACCCTCTTGAACACGTTGCGGAGGAAAGTTTCATACCATTGAACGGATTCGAAATGCACGCCAAAATGAGCTAGGGCACATAGGTAGCCCATTCGGGGTGTTCGGCACTCAGTTTCATTTCGTGCCTTGATTTTGTGCGCATCCAGATTCTTGTATCCGTCGAAACCAGTTGTGGAGGAAATTTTCACATCGACTCAGATGGACTCGAAGTGCATGCCAAAATGAGCTTGGGTACTTGTAAAGCCCGTTCGGGGTGTTTGGGAAACAATTTTATTCCGTACCTCGATGCCGTCGAGCCCATTGTGGAGGAAAGTTTTTACACCGACTCGACAGTCCTGAAGAGCTTGCCAAAATGAGCTAGGAAGCATATGATGTCAATTTGGGGCGTTTGGCACACAGTTTCTTTTCATTCTGCGATTTCATCGGCAGCGAGTTTCTAGTGCACGTCAGAACCCATCGTGGAGGAAAGTTCCACACATGCTAGGATGGAATAAAAATGCAACCCAAAATGAGTTGGGCGCATGTTAAGTCTATTTAGAATGTTTGGCTCTCAGTTTCGTTTCGAGTCTTAATTTTGTCTGCACGGAGTATGTAGTACCCGTTGTAACCTGTTGCGGAGGAACGTTTCGCACCGACTAGGACGGTTTTGATATGCTTTTCCAAAATGAGCTAGGCTACATATGAAGTCTATTCGGGGTGTTTGGCAGTCAGTATTATTTCGTGCGTTGATTTCATCCACGTGGAGTGAACTGAAGCCATCGGAAGCCGTTGTGGAGAAATGTTTCACATCGACTTTGACAATTCAACAAGCACGCCGAAACGAGCTGGGGCCCGTATGAAGCCCATTCAGGTTGTTTGGCACTTATTTTTATTTTATGCATGAAATTCATCCGCATCGATTTAAGTAATACCATCGGAAATCGCTAGGGCAGAAAGTTTCACAACGACTCAACCAGATACGAAATGAATGCCAAAATAAGCTTAGGCGCATACGATGTCCATTCGGTGTGTTTTCAAGTCAGCTTCATTCTGTGCCTCGATTTCGTCTGCATAGAGTTTACAGAACTGTCTTGTACACGTTGCAGAGGAAAGTTTCAAACCAATGAACGGATTCGAAATGCACGCCAAAATGAGCTAGGGCACATATGTAGCCCATTCGGGGTGTTCGGCACTCAGTTTCATTTCCTGCCATGATTTTGTCCGCATCCAGATTCTTGTATCCGTGAAACCTGTTGTGGAGGAAATTTTCACATCGACTCATATGGACTCGAAATGCATGCCAAAATGAGCTAGGGTACTTGTAAAGTCTGTTCGGGGTGTATGGTAAACAGTTTTAATCCGTACCTCGATTTCGTCTGCATAGTGTGAGTTAATACCGTCGAGCCTATTGTGGCAGAAAATTTTTACACCGACTCGATAGTCCTGAAAAGCATGCCAAAATGAGCTAGGAGGCATATGATGTCAATTTGAGGCGTTTGGCACACAGTTTCTTTTCATTCTGCGATTTCATCTGCTGCGAGTTTCTAGTGCACGTCAGAACCCATCGTGGAGGAAAGTTTCACACATGCTAGGATGGAATCAAAATGCACACCAAAATGAGATGGGCGCATATTAAGTCTATTCAGGATGTTTGGCTGCCAGTTTCGTTTCGAGCCTTGATTTTGTCTGCACGGAGTATGTAGTATTCGTTGTAACCGGTTGTGGAGGAACGTTTCGCACCGACTAGGACGGTTTCGAACTGCTTTACCAAAATGAGCTAGGCTACGTATGAAGTCTTTTCGGGGTGTTTGGCAGTCAGTTTTATTTCGTGCCTTGATTTCATCCACGTGGAGTGAACTGAAGCCATCGGAAGCCGTTGTGGAGAAATGTTTCACATCGACTTTGACGAATTCAACAAGCACGACGAAACGAGCTGGGGCCCGTATGAAGCCCATTCAGGTTGTTTGGCACTTATTTTTATTTTATGCATCAATTTCATCCGCATCGATTTAACTAATGCCATCGGAAATCGCTAGGGCAGAAAGTTTCACAACGACTCAACCAGATTCGAAATGAATGCCAAAATAAGCTTAGGCGCATACGATGTCCATTCGGTGTGTTTTCAAGTCAGCTTCATTCTGTTCCTCGATTTCGTCAACATAGAGTTTACAGAACTGTCTTGAACACGTTGCAGAGGAAAGTTTCAAACCAATGAACGGATTCGAAATGCACGCCAAAATGAGCTAGGGCACATATGTAGCCCATTCCGTACCTCGATTTCGTCAGCATAGTGTGAGTTGATGCCGTCGAGCCCATTGTCGAGGAAAGTTTTTACACCGACTCAACAGTCCTGAAGAACATGCCAAAATGAGCTAGGAAGCATATGATGTCAATTTCAGGCGTTTGGCACACAATTTCTTTTCATTCTGCGATTTCATCCGCAGCGAGTTTGTAGTACACGTTAGAACCCATCGTGGAGGAAAGTTCGACACATGCTAGGATGGAATCAAAATGCACACCAAAATGAGTTGGGCGCATGTTAAGTCTATTCAGAATGTTTGGCTATCAGTTTCGTTTCGAGCCTTCATTTTGCCTGCACGGAGTATGTAGTACCCGTTGTAACCTGTTGTGCAGGAACGTTTCTCACCGACTAGTACGGTTTTGATCTGCTTTACCAAAATGAGCTAGGCTACATATGAAGTCTATTCAGGGTGTTTGGCAGTCAGTATTATTTCGTGCGTCGATTTCATCCACGTGGCGTGAACTGAAGCCATCGAAAGCTGTTGTGGAGAAATGTTTCACATCGACTTTGATGAATTTAACAAGCATGCCGAGACGAGCAGGGGCGCGTATGAAGCCCATTCAGGTTGTTTGGCACTTAGTTTTATTTTATGCATGAATTTCATCCGCATGGAGTTAACTAATACCATCGGGGATCGTTTGGGCTGAAAGTTTCACAACGACTCAACCAGATTTGAAATGAATGCCAAAATAAGCTTAGGCGCATACGATGTCCATTCAGTGTGTTTTCACGTGAGCTTCATTTTTTGCCTCGATTTCGTCCCATAGAGTTTACAGAACCCTCTTGAACACGTTGTAGAGGAAACTTTCATACCAATGACCGGATTCGAAATGCACGCCAAAATGAGCTAGGGCACATATCTAGACCATTCGGGGTGTTCGGCACTCAGTTTCATTTCGTGCATTGATTTTGTCCGCATCCAGATTCTTGTATCCGTCGAAATCTGTTGTGGAGAAAATTTTAACATCGACTCAGATGGACTCGAAATGCATGCCAAAATGAGCTTGGGTACTTCTAAAGTCCGTTCGGGGTGTTTGGGAAACAGTTTTACTCCGTACCTCGATTTCGTCTGCATAGTGTGAGTTGATGCCGTCGAGCCAATTGTGGCGAAAAATTTTTGCACCGACTCGAAGTCCTGAAGAGCATGCCACAATGAGCTACGAGGCATATGATGTCAATTTGAGGCGTTTGGCACACAGTTTCTTTTCCTTCGGCGATTTCATCCGCAGGGAGTTTCTAGAGCACGTCAGAACCCATCGTGGAGGAAAGTTCCACACATGCTAGGATGGAATCAAAATGCACACCAAAATGAGTTGGGCGCATATTAAGTCTATTCAGGATGTTTTGCTGCCAGTTTCGTTTCGAGCCATGATTTTGTCTGCACGGAGTATGTAGTATCCGTTGTAACCTGTTGTGGAGGACGTTTCGCACCGACTAGGACGGTTTCGAACTGCTTTACCAAAATGAGCTAGGCTACGTATGAAGTCTATTCGCGGTGTTTGGCAGTCAGTTTTATTTCGTGCCTTGATTTCATCCACGTGGAGTGAACTGAAGCCATCGGAAGCCGTTGTGGAGAAATGTTTCACATCAACCTTGACGAATTCAACAGGCACGCCGCAACGAGCTGGGGCCAGTATGAAGCCCATTCGGGTTGTTTGGCACTTAGTTTTATTTTATGCATCACTTTCATCCGCATGGAGTTAACTAATATCATCGGAAATCATTTGGGCAGAAAGTTTCACAACGACTCAACCAGATTCGAAATGAATGCCAAAACAAGCTTAGGCGCATACGATGTCCATTCAGTGTGTTTTCAAGTGAGCTTCATTTTTTGCCTCGATTTCGTCCGCATAGAGTTTACAGAACCCTCTTGAACACGATGCGGAGGAAAGTTTCGTACCAATGACCGGATTCGAAATGCACTACAAAATGAGCTAGGGCACATATGTAGTCCAATCGGGGTGTTCGGCACTCAGTTTCATTTCGTGCCTTGATTTTGTCCGCATTCAGATTCTTGTATCCGTTGAAACCTGTTGTGAAGGAAATTTTCACATCGACTAAGATGGACTCGAAATGCATGCCAAAATGACCTTGGGTACTTCTAAAGTCCGTTCGGGGTGTTTGGGAAACAGTTTTATTCCGTACCTCGATTTTGTCAGCATAGTGTGAGTTGATGCCGTCGAGCCCATTGTGGAGGAAAGTTTTTACGCCGACTCGACAGTCCTGAAGAGCATGGCACACAGTTTCTTTTCATTCTGCGATTTCATCCGCAGCGAGTTTCTAGTGCACATCAGAACCCATCGTGGAGGAAAGTTCCACACATGCTAGGATGGAATCAAAATGAACACCAAAATGAGTTGGGCGCATATTAAGTCTATTCAGGATGTTTGGCTGCCAGTTTCGTTTCGAGCCATGATTTTGTCTGCACGGAGTATGTAGTATCCGTTGTAACCTCTTGTGGAGGAACGTTTTGCACCGACTAGGACGGTTTCGAACTGCTTTACCAAAATGTGCTAGGCTACGTATGAAGTCTATTCGGGGTGTTTGGCAGTCAGTTTTATTTCGTGGCTTGATTTCATCCACGTGGAGTGAACTGAAGCCATCGGAAGCCGTTGTGCAAAAATGTTTCACATCAACCTTGACGAATTCAACAAGCACGCCGCAACGAGCTGTGGGCCGTATGAAGCCCATTCGGGTTGTTTGGCACTTAGTTTTATTTTATGCATCACTTTCATCCGCATGGAGTTAACTAATACCATCGGAAATCGCTAGGGCAGAAAGTTTCACAATGACTAAACCAGATTCAAAATGAATGCCAAAATAATCTTAGGCGCATACGATGTCCATTCCGTGTGTTTTCAAGTGAGCTTCATTTTCTGCCTCGATTTCGTCCGCATAGAGTTTACAGAACCCTCTTGATGTTGTTTGGCACTTATTTTTATTTTATGCATCAATTTCATCCGCATCGATTTAGCTAATACCATCGGAAATCGCTACGGCAGAAAGTTTCACAACGACTCAACCAGAGTCCAAATGAATGCCAAAATAAGCTTAGGCGCATACGATGTGCATTGGGTGTGTTTTCAAGTCAGCTTCATTCTGTGCCTCGATTTCGTCCGTATAGAGTTTACAGAACTGTCTGGAACACGTTGCGGAGGAAAGTTTCAAACCAATGAACGGATTCAAAATGCACGCCAAAATGAGCTATGGCACATATGTAGCCCATTCGGGGTGTTCGACACTCAGTTTCATTTCGTGCCTTGATTTTGTCCGCATCCAGATTCTTGTATCCGTCGAAACCTGTTGTGGAGGAAATTTTCACATCGACTCAGATGGACTCGAAATGCATGCCAAAATGAGCGTGGCTACTTCTAAAGTCCGTTCGGGGTGTTTGGGAAACAGTTTTATTCCGTACCTCTATTTTGTCACATAGTGTGAGTTGATGCCGTCGAGCCCATTGTCGAGGAAAGTTTTTACACCGACTCGACAGTCCTGAAGAGCACGCCAGAATGAGCTAGGAAGCATATGATGTCAATTTGAGGCGTTTGGCACACAGTTTCTTTTCATTCTGCGATTTCATCCGCAGCGAGTTTCTAGTGCACGTCAGAACCCATCGCGGAGGAAAGTGCCACACATGCTAGGATGGAATCAAAATGCACACCAAAATGAGTTGGGCGCATATTATGTCTATTCAGGATGTTTGTCTGCCAGTTTCGTTTCGAGCCTTGATTTTGTCTGCACGGAGTATGTAGTATCCGTTGTAACCTGTTGTGGAGGAACGTTTTGCACCGACTAGGACGGTTTCGAACTGCTTTACCGAAATGAGCTAGGCTACGTATGAAGTCTATTCGGGGTGTTTGGCAGTCAGTTTTATTTCGCGCCTTGATTTCATCCACGTGGAGTGAACTGAAGCCATCGGAAGCCGTTGTGGAGAAATGTTTCACATCGACTTTGACGAATTCAACAAGCACGCCGAAACGAGCTGGGGCCCGTATGAAGCCCATTCGGGTTGTTTGGCACTTATTTTTATTTTATTCATCAATTTCATCCGCATCGATTTAACTAATACCATCGGAAATGGCTACGGCAGAAAGTTTCACAACGACTCAACCAGATTCGAACTGAATGCCAAAATAAGCTTAGGCGCATACGATGTGCATTGGGTGTGTTTTCAAGTCAGCTTCATTCTGTGCCTCGGTTTCGTCCGCATAGAGTTTACAGAACTGTCTTGAACACGTTGCGGAGGAAAGTTTCAAACCAATGAACGGATTCGAAATGCACACCAAAATGAGCTATGGCACATATGTAGCCCATTCGGGGTGTTCGGCACTCAGTTTCATTTCGTGCCTTGATTTTGTCCGCATCCAGATTCTTGTATCCGTGGAAACCTGTTGTGGAGGAAATTTTCACATCGACTCAGATGGACTCGAAATGCATGCCAAAATGAGCATGGCTACTTCTAAAGTCCGTTCGGGGTGTTTGGGAAACAGTTTAATTCCGTACCTCGATTTCGTCACATAGTGTGAGTTGATGCCGTCGAGCCCATTGTCGAGGAAAGTTTTTACACCGACTCGACAGTCCTGAAGAGCATGCCAGAATGAGCTAGGAAGCATATGATGTCAATTTGAGGCGTTTGGCACACAGTTTCTTTTTCATTCTGCGATTTCATCCGCAGCGAGTTTCTAGTGCACGTCAAAACCCATCGTGGAGGAAAGTTCCACGCATGCTAGGATGGAATCAAAATGCACACCAAAATGAGTTGGGCGCATGTTAAGTCTATTCAGGATGTTTGGCTGCCAGTTTCGTTTCGAGCCTTGATTTTGTCTGCACGGAGTATGTAGTATCCGTTGTAACCTGTTGTGGAGGAACGTTTCGCACCGACTAGGACAGTTTCGAACTGCTTTACCGAAATGAGCTAGGGTACGTATGAAGTCTATTCGGGGTGTTTGGCGGTCAGTTTATTTCGTGCCTTGATTTCTTCCACGTGGAGTGAACTGAAGCCATCGGAAGCCGTTGTGGAGAAATGTTTCACATCGACTTTGACGAATTCAACAAGCATGCCGAAACGAGCTGGGGCCCGTATGACGCCCATTCAGGTTGTCTGGCACTTATTTTTATTTTATGCATCAATTTCATCCGCATCGATTTAACTAATACCATCGGAAATCGCTAGGGCAGAAAGTTTCACAACGACTCAACCAGATTCGAAATGAATGCCAAAATAAGCTTAGGCGCATACGATGTGCATTGGGTGTGTTTTCAAGTCAGCTTCATTCTGTGCCTCGATTTCGTCCGTATAGAGTTTACAGAACTGTCTGGAACACGTTGCGGAGGAAAGTTTCAAACCAATGAACGGATTCAAAATGCACGCCAAAATGAGCTATGGCACATATGTAGCCCATTCGGGGTGTTCGACACTCAGTTTCATTTCGTGCCTTGATTTTGTCCGCATCCAGATTCTTGTATCCGTCGAAACCTGTTGTGGAGGAAATTTTCACATCGACTCAGATGGACTCGAAATGCATGCCAAAATGAGCGTGGCTACTTCTAAAGTCCGTTCGGGGTGTTTGGGAAACAGTTTTATTCCGTACCTCTATTTTGTCACATAGTGTGAGTTGATGCCGTCGAGCCCATTGTCGAGGAAAGTTTTTACACCGACTCGACAGTCCTGAAGAGCACGCCAGAATGAGCTAGGAAGCATATGATGTCAATTTGAGGCGTTTGGCACACAGTTTCTTTTCATTCTGCGATTTCATCCGCAGCGAGTTTCTAGTGCACGTCAGAACCCATCGCGGAGGAAAGTGCCACACATGCTAGGATGGAATCAAAATGCACACCAAAATGAGTTGGGCGCATATTATGTCTATTCAGGATGTTTGTCTGCCAGTTTCGTTTCGAGCCTTGATTTTGTCTGCACGGAGTATGTAGTATCCGTTGTAACCTGTTGTGGAGGAACGTTTTGCACCGACTAGGACGGTTTCGAACTGCTTTACCGAAATGAGCTAGGCTACGTATGAAGTCTATTCGGGGTGTTTGGCAGTCAGTTTTATTTCGCGCCTTGATTTCATCCACGTGGAGTGAACTGAAGCCATCGGAAGCCGTTGTGGAGAAATGTTTCACATCGACTTTGACGAATTCAACAAGCACGCCGAAACGAGCTGGGGCCCGTATGAAGCCCATTCGGGTTGTTTGGCACTTATTTTTATTTTATTCATCAATTTCATCCGCATCGATTTAACTAATACCATCGGAAATGGCTACGGCAGAAAGTTTCACAACGACTCAACCAGATTCGAACTGAATGCCAAAATAAGCTTAGGCGCATACGATGTGCATTGGGTGTGTTTTCAAGTCAGCTTCATTCTGTGCCTCGGTTTCGTCCGTATAGAGTTTACAGAACTGTCTTGAACACGTTGCGGAGGAAAGTTTCAAACCAATGAACGGATTCGAAATGCACACCAAAATGAGCTATGGCACATATGTAGCCCATTCGGGGTGTTCGGCACTCAGTTTCATTTCGTGCCTTGATTTTGTCCGCATCCAGATTCTTGTATCCGTCGAAACCTGTTGTGGAGGAAATTTTCACATCGACTCAGATGGACTCGAAATGCATGCCAAAATGAGCATGGCTACTTCTAAAGTCCGTTCGGGGTGTTTGGGAAACAGTTTAATTCCGTACCTCGATTTCGTCACATAGTGTGAGTTGATGCCGTCGAGCCCATTGTCGAGGAAAGTTTTTACACCAACTCGACAGTCCTGAAGAGCATGCCAGAATGAGCTAGGAAGCATATGATGTCAATTTGAGGCGTTTGGCACACAGTTTCTTTTTCATTCTGCGATTTCATCCGCAGCGAGTTTCTAGTGCACGTCAAAACCCATCGTGGAGGAAAGTTCCACGCATGCTAGGATGGAATCAAAATGCACACCAAAATGAGTTGGGCGCATGTTAAGTCTATTCAGGATGTTTGGCTGCCAGTTTCGTTTCGAGCCTTGATTTTGTCTGCACGGAGTATGTAGTATCCGTTGTAACCTGTTGTGGAGGAACGTTTCGCACCGACTAGGACAGTTTCGAACTGCTTTACCGAAATGAGCTAGGGTACGTATGAAGTCTATTCGGGGTGTTTGGCGGTCAGTTTATTTCGTGCCTTGATTTCTTCCACGTGGAGTGAACTGAAGCCATCGGAAGCCGTTGTGGAGAAATGTTTCACATCGACTTTGACGAATTCAACAAGCATGCCGAAACGAGCTGGGGCCCGTATGACGCCCATTCAGGTTGTCTGGCACTTATTTTTATTTTATGCATCAATTTCATCCGCATCGATTTAACTAATACCATCGGAAATCGCTAGGGCAGAAAGTTTCACAACGACTCAACCAGATTCGAAATGAATGCCAAAATAAGCTTAGGCGCATACGATGTGCATTGGGTGTGTTTTCAAGTCAGCTTCATTCTGTGCCTCGATTTCGTCCGCATAGAGTTTACAGAACTGTCTTGAACACGTTGCGGAGGAAAGTTTCAAACCAATGAACGGATTCGAAATGCACGCCAAAATGAGCTATGGCACATATGTAGCCCATTCGGGGTGTTCGGCACTCAGTTTCATTTCGTGCCTTGATTTTGTCCGCATCCAGATTCTTGTATCCGTGGAAACCTGTTGTGGAGGAAATTTTCACATCGACTCAGATGGACTCGAAATGCATGCCAAAATGAGCATGGCTACTTCTAAAGTCCGTTCGGGGTGTTTGGGAAACAGTTTAATTCCGTACCTCGATTTCGTCACATAGTGTGAGTTGATGCCGTCGAGCCCACTGTCGAGGAAAGTTTTTACACCGACTCGACAGTCCTGAAGAGCATGCCAGAATGAGCTAGGAAGCATATGATGTCAATTTGAGGCGTTTGGCACACAGTTTCTTTTTCATTCTGCGATTTCATCCGCAGCGAGTTTCTAGTGCACGTCAAAACCCATCGTGGAGGAAAGTTCCACGCATGCTAGGATGGAATCAAAATGCACACCAAAATGAGTTGGGCGCATATTAAGTCTATTCAGGATGTTTGGCTGCCAGTTTCGTTTCGAGCCTTGATTTTGTCTGCACGGAGTATGTAGTATCCGTTGTAACCTGTTGTGGAGGAACGTTTCGCACCGACTAGGACAGTTTCGAACTGCTTTACCGAAATGAGCTAGGGTACGTATGAAGTCTATTCGGGGTGTTTGGCGGTCAGTTTATTTCGTGCCTTGATTTCTTCCACGTGGAGTGAACTGAAGCCATCGGAAGCCGTTGTGGAGAAATGTTTCACATCGACTTTGACGAATTCAACAAGCATGCCGAAACGAGCTGGGGCCCGAATGAAGCCCATTCAGGTTGTCTGGCACTTATTTTTATTTTATGCATCAATTTCATCCGCATCGATTTAACTAATACCATCGGAAATCGCTAGGGCAGAAAGTTTCACAACGACTCAACCAGATTCGAAATGAATGACAAAATAAGCTTAGGCGCATACGATGTGCATTGGGTGTGTTTTCAAGTCAGCTTCATTCTGTGCCTCGATTTCGTCCGCATAGAGTTTACAGAACTGTCTTGAACACGTTGCGGAGGAAAGTTTCAAACCAATGAACGGATTTGAAATGCACGCCAAAATAAGCTATGGCACATATGTAGCCCATTCGGGGTGTTCGGCACTCAGTTTCATTTCGTGCCTTGATTTTGTCCGCATCCAGATTCTTGTATCCGTCGAAACCTGTTGTGGAGGAAATTTTCACATCGACTCAGATGGACTCGAAATGCATGCCAAAATGAGCTTGGGTACTTCTATAGTCCGTTCGGGGTGTTTGGGAAACAGTCTTATTCCGTACCTCGATTTCGTCAGCATAGTGTGAGTTGATGCCGTCGAGCCCATTATCGAGGAATGTTTTTACACCGACTCGACAGTCCTGAAGGGCATGCCAGAATGAGCTAGGAAGCATATGATGTCAATTTGAGGCGTTTGGCACACAGTTTCTTTTCATTCTGCGATTTCATCCGAAGCGAGTTTCTAGTGCACGTCAGAACCCATCGTGGAGGAAAGTTCCACACATGCTAGGATGGAATCAAAATGCACACCAAAATGAGTTGGGCGCATATTAAGTCTATTCAGGATGTTTGGCTGCCAGTTTCGTTTCGAGCCTTGATTTTGTCTGCACGGAGTATGTAGTATCCGTTGTAACCTGTTGTGGAGGAACGTTTCGCACCGACTAGGACAGTTTCGAACTGCTTTACCGAAATGAGCTAGGCTACGTATGAAGTCTATTCGAGGTGTTTGGCGGTCAGTTTATTTCGTGCCTTGATTTCATCCACGTGGAGTGAACTGAAGCCATCGGAAGCCGTTGTGGAGAAATGCTTCATATCGACTTTGACGAATTCAACAAGCATGCCGAAACGAGCTGGGGCCCGTATGAAGCCCATTCAGGTTGTCTGGCACTTATTTTTATTTTATGCATCAATTTCATCCGCATCGATTTAACTAATACCATCGGAAATCGCTAGGGCAGAAAGTTTCACAGCGACTCAACCAGATTCGAAATGAATGCCAAAATAAGCTTAGGCGCATACGATGTGCATTGGGTGTGTTTTCAAGTCAGCTTCATTCTGTGCCTCGATTTCGTCCGCATAGAGTTTACAGAACTGTCTTGAACACGTTGCCGAGGAAAGTTTCAAACCAATGAACGGATTCGAAATGCACGCCAAAATGAGCTATGGCACATATGTAGCCCATTCGGGGTGTTCGGCACTCAGTTTCATTTCGTGCCTTGATTTTGTCCGCATCCAGATTCTTGTATCCGTCGAAACCTGTTGTGGAGGAAATTTTCACATCGACTCAGATGGACTCGAAATGCATGCCAAAATGAGCTTGGGTACTTCTATAGTCCGTTCGTGGTGTTTGGGAAACAGTCTTATTCCGTACCTCGATTTCATCAGCATATTGTGAGTTGATGCCGTCGAGCCCATTATCGAGGAATGTTTTTACACCGACTCGACAGTCCTGAAGGGCATGCCAGAATGAGCTTGGAAGCATATGATGTCAATTTGAGGCGTTTGGCACACAGTTTCTTTTCATTCTGCGATTTCATCCGAAGCGAGTTTCTAGTGCACGTCAGAACCCATCGTGGAGGAAAGTTCCACACATGCTAGGATGGAATCAAAATGCACACCAAAATGAGTTGGGCGCATATTAAGTCTATTCAAGATGTTTGGCTGCCAGTTTCGTTTCGAGCCTTGATTTTGTCTGCACGGAGTATGTAGTATCCGTTGTAACCTGTTGTGGAGGAACGTTTTGCACCGACTAGGACGGTTTCGAACTGCTTTACCGAAATGAGCTAGGCTACGTATGAAGTCTATTTTATTTCAAGCCTTGATTTCATCCACGTGGAGTGAACTGAAGCCACCGGAAGCCGTTGTGGAGAAATGTTTCACATCGACTTTGACGAATTCAACAAGCACGCGGAAACGAGCTGGGGTCCGTATGAAGCCCATTCGGGTTGGTTGGCACTTATTTTTATTTTATTCATCAATTTCATCCGCATCGATTTAACTAATACCATCGGAAATCGCTAGGGCAGAAAGTTTCACAACGACTCAACCAGATTCGAAATGAATGCGAAAATAAGCTTAGGCGCATACCATGTGCATTGGGTGTGTTTTCAAGTCAGCTTCATTCTGTGCCTCGATTTCGTCCGTACAGAGTTTACAGAACTGTCTTGAACACGTTGCAAAGGAAAGTTTCAAACCAATGAACGGATTCGAAATGCACGCCAAAATGAGCTATGGCACATATGTAGCCCATTCGGGGTGTTCGGCACTCAGTTTCATTTCGTGCCTTGATTTTGTCCGCATCCAGATTCTTGTATCCGTCGAAACCTGTTGTGGAGGAAATTTTCACATCGACTCAGATGGACTCGAAATGCATGCCAAAATGAGCTTGGCTACTTCTATAGTCCGTTCGGGGTGTTTGGGAAACAGTCTTATTCCGTACCTCGATTTCGTCAGCATAGTGTGAGTTGATGCCGTCGAGCCCATTGTCGAGGAAAGCTTTTACACCGACTCGACAGTCCTGAAGGGCATGCCAGAATGAGCTAGGAAGCATATGATGTCAATTTGAGGCGTTTGGCACACAGTTTCTTTTCATTCTGCGATTTCATCCGCAGCGAGTTTCTAGTGCACGTCAGAACCCATCATGGAGGAAAGTTCCACGCATGCTAGGATGGAATCAAAATGCACACCAAAATGAGTTGGGCGCATATTAAGTCTATTCAGGATGTTTGACTGCCAGTTTCGTTTCGAGCCTTGATTTTGTCTGCACGGAGTATGTAGTGTCCGTTCTAACCTGTTGTGGAGGAACGTTTTGCACCGACTAGGACGGTTTCGAACTGCTTTACCGAAATGAGCTAGGCTACGTATGAAGTCTATTTTATTTCGTGCCTTGATTTCATCCACGTGGAGTGAACTGAAGCCATCGGAAGCCGTTGTGGAGAAATGTTTCACATCGACTTTGACGAATTCAACAAGCACGCTGAAATGAGCTGGGGCCCGTATGAAGCCCATTCGGGTTGTTTGGCACTTATTTTTATTTTATTCATCAATTTCATCTGCATCGATTTAACTAATACCATCGGAAATCACTAGGGCAGAAAGTTTCACAACGACTCAACCAGATTCGAAATGAATGCGAAAATAAGCTTAGGCGCATACGATGTGCATTGGGTGTGTTTTCAAGTCAGCTTCATTCTGTGCCTCGATTTCGTCCGTATAGAGTTTACAAAACTGTCTTGAACACGTTGCGGAGGAAAGTTTCAAACCAATGAACGGATTCGAAATGCACGCCAAAATGAGCTATGGCACATATGTAGCCCATTCGGGGTGTTCGGCACTCAGTTTCATTTCGTGCCTTGATTTTGTCCGCATCCAGATTCTTGTATCCGTCGAAACCTGTTGTGGAGGAAATTTTCACATCGACTCAGATGGACTCGAAATGCATGCCAAAATGAGCTTGGCTACTTCTATAGTCCGTTCGGGGTGTTTGGGAAACAGTCTTATTCCGTACCTCGATTTCGTCAGCATAGTGTGAGTTGATGCCGTCGAGCCCATTGTCGAGGAAAGCTTTTACACCGACTCGACAGTCCTGAAGGGCATGCCAGAATGAGCTAGGAAGCATATGATGTCAATTTGAGGCGTTTGGCACACAGTTTCTTTTCATTCTGCGATTTCATCCGCAGCGAGTTTCTAGTGCACGTCAGAACCCATCGTGGAGGAAAGTTCCACGCATGCTAGGATGGAATCAAAATGCACACCAAAATGAGTTGGGCGCATATTAAGTCTATTCAGGATGTTTGACTGCCAGTTTCGTTTCGAGCCGTGATTTTGTCTGCACGGAGTATGTAGTGTCCGTTCTAACCTGTTGTGGAGGAACGTTTTGCACCGACTAGGACGGTTTCGAACTGCTTTACCGAAATGAGCTAGGCTACGTATGAAGTCTATTTTATTTCGTGCCTTGATTTCATCCACGTGGAGTGAACTGAAGCCATCGGAAGCCGTTGTGGAGAAATGTTTCACATCGACTTTGACGAATTCAACAAGCACGCCGAAACGAGCTGGGGCCCGTATGAAGCCCATTCGGGTTGTTTGGCACTTATTTTTATTTTATTCATCAATTTCATCCGCATCGATTTAACTAATACCATCGGAAATCGCTAGGGCAGAAAGTTTCACAACGACTCAACCAGATTCGAAATGAATGCCAAAATAAGCTTAGGCGCATACGATGTCCATTCGGTGTGTTTTCAAGTCAGCTTCATTCTGTGCCTCGATTTCGTCCGCATAGAATTTACAGAACTGTCTTGAACACGTTGCAGAGGAAAGTTTCAAACCAATGAATGGATTCGAAATGCACGCCAAAATGAGCTAGGGCACAAATGTAGCCCATTCGGGGTGTTCGGCACTCAGTTTCATTTCGTGCCTTGATTTTGTCCGCATCCAGATTCTTGTATCCGTCGAAACCTGATGTGGTGGAAATTTTCACATCGACTCATATGGACTCGAAATGCATGCCAAAATGAGCTAGGGTACTTGTAAAGTCTGTTCGGGGTGTATGGCAAACAGTTTTAATCCGTACCTCGATTTCGTCTGCATAGTGTGAGTTGATACCGTCGAGCCTATTGTGGCAGAAAATTTTTACACCGACTCGACAGTACTGAAAAGCATGCCAAAATGAGCTAGGAGGCATATGATGTCAATTTGAGGCGTTTGGCACAAAGTTTGTTTTCATTCTACGATTTCATCTGCAGCGAGTTTCTAGTGCACGTCAGAACCCATCGTGGAGGAAAGTTCCACACATGCTAGGATGGAATCAAAATGCACACCAAAATGAGATGGGCGCATATTAAGTCTATTCAGGATGTTTGGCTGCCAGTTTCGTTTCGAGCCTTGATTTTGTCTGCACGGAGTATGTAGTATTCGTTGTAACCGGTTGTGGAGGAACGTTTCGCACCGACTAGGACGGTTTCGAACAGCTTTACCAAAATGAGCTAGGCTATGTATGAAGTCTTTTCGGGGTGTTTGGCAGTCAGTTTTATTTCGTGCCTTGATTTCATCCACGTGGAGTGAACTGAAGCCATCGGAAGCCGTTGTGGAGAAATGTTTCACATCGACTTTGACGAATTCAACAAGCACGACGAAACGAGCTGGGGCCCGTATGAAGCCCATTCAGGTTGTTTGGCACTTATTTTTATTTTATGCATCAATTTCATCCGCATCGATTTAACTAATACCATCGGAAATCGCTAGGGCAGAAAGTTTCACAACGACTCAACCAGATTCGAAATGAATGCCAAAATAAGCTTAGGCGCATACGATGTCCATTCGGTGTGTTTTCAAGTCAGCTTCATTCTGTTCCTCGATTTCGTCAGCATAGAGTTTACAGAACTGTCTTGAACATGTTGCAGAGGAAAGTTTCAAACCAATGAACGGATTCGAAATGCACGCCAAAATGAGCTAGGGCACATATGTAGCCCATTCCGTACCTCGATTTCGTCAGCATAGTGTGAGTTGATGCCGTCGAGCCCATTGTCGAGGAAAGTTTTTACACCGACTCAACAGTCCTGAAGAACATGCCAAAATGAGCTAGGAAGCATATGATGTCAATTTCAGGCGTTTGGCACACAATTTCTTTTCATTCTGCGATTTCATCCGCAGCGAGTTTGTAGTACACGTTAGAACCCATCGTGGAGGAAATTTCGACACATGCTAGGATGGAATCAAAATGCACACCAAAATGAGTTGGGCGAATGTTAAGTCTATTCAGAATGTTTGGCTATCAGTTTCGTTTCGAGCCTTCATTTTGCCTGCACGGAGTATGTAGTACCCGTTGTAACCTGTTGTGCAGGAACGTTTCTCACCGACTAGTACGGTTTTGATCTGCTTTACCAAAATGAGCTAGGCTACATATGAAGTCTATTCAGGGTGTTTGGCAGTCAGTATTATTTCGTGCGTCGATTTCATCCACGTGGCGTGAACTGAAGCCATCGAAAGCTGTTGTGGAGAAATGTTTCACATCGACTTTGATGAATTTAACAAGCATGCCGAGACGAGCAGGGGCGCGTATGAAGCCCATTCAGGTTGTTTGGCACTTAGTTTTATTTTATGCATCAATTTCATCCGCATGGAGTTAACTAATACCATCGGGGATCGTTTGGGCTGAAAGTTTCACAACGACTCAACCAGATTTGAAATGAATGCCAAAATAAGCTTAGGCGCATACGATGTCCATTCAGTGTGTTTTCACGTGAGCTTCATTTTTTGCCTCGATTTCGTCCCATAGAGTTTACAGAACCCTCTTGAACACGTTGTAGAGGAAACTTTCATACCAATGACCGGATTCGAAATGCACGCCAAAATGAGCTAGGGCACATATCTAGACCATTCGGGGTGTTCGGCACTCAGTTTCATTTCGTGCATTGATTTTGTCCGCATCCAGATTCTTGTATCCGTCGAAATCTGTTGTGGAGAAAATTTTAACATCGACTCAGATGGACTCGAAATGCATGCCAAAATGAGCTTGGGTACTTCTAAAGTCCGTTCGGGGTGTTTGGGAAACAGTTTTACTCCGTACCTCGATTTCGTCTGCATAGTGTGAGTTGATGCCGTCGAGCCAATTGTGGCGAAAAATTTTTGCACCGACTCGAAGTCCTGAAGAGCATGCCACAATGAGCTACGAGGCATATGATGTCAATTTGAGGCGTTTGGCACACAGATTCTTTTCCTTCGGCGATTTCATCCGCAGGGAGTTTCTAGAGCACGTCAGAACCCATCGTGGAGGAAAGTTCCACACATGCTAGGATGGAATCAAAATGCACACCAAAATGAATTGGGCGCATATTAAGTCTGTTCAGGATGTTTTGCTGCCAGTTTCGTTTCGAGCCATGATTTTGTCTGCACGGAGTATGTAGTATCCGTTGTAACCTGTTGTGGAGGACGTTTCGCACCGACTAGGACGGTTTCGAACTGCTTTACCAAAATGAGCTAGGCTACGTATGAAGTCTATTCGCGGTGTTTGGCAGTCAGTTTTATTTCGTGCCTTGATTTCATCCACGTGGAGTGAACTGAAGCCATCGGAAGCCGTTGTGGAGAAATGTTTCACATCAACCTTGACGAATTCAACAGGCACGCCGCAACGAGCTGGGGCCAGTATGAAGCCCATTCGGGTTGTTTGGCACTTAGTTTTATTTTATGCATCACTTTCATCCGCATGGAGTTAACTAATATCATCGGAAATCATTTGGGCAGAAAGTTTCACAACGACTCAACCAGATTCGAAATGAATGCCAAAACAAGCTTAGGCGCATACGATGTCCATTCAGTGTGTTTTCAAGTGAGCTTCATTTTTTGCCTCGATTTCGTCCGCATAGAGTTACAGAACCCTCTTGAACACGATGCGGAGGAAAGTTTCGTACCAATGACCGGATTCGAAATGCACTACAAAATGAGCTAGGGCACATATGTAGTCCAATCGGGGTGTTCGGCACTCAGTTTCATTTCGTGCCTTGATTTTGTCCGCATTCAGATTCTTGTATCCGTTGAAACCTGTTGTGAAGGAAATTTTCACATCGACTAAGATGGACTCGAAATGCATGCCAAAATGACCTTGGGTACTTCTAAAGTCCGTTCGGGGTGTTTGGGAAACAGTTTTATTCCGTACCTCGATTTTGTCAGCATAGTGTGAGTTGATGCCGTCGAGCCCATTGTGGAGGAAAGTTTTTACGCCGACGCGACAGTCCTGAAGAGCATGGCACACAGTTTCTTTTCATTCTGCGATTTCATCCGCAGCGAGTTTCTAGTGCACATCAGAACCCATCGTGGAGGAAAGTTCCACACATGCTAGGATGGAATCAAAATGCACACCAAAATGAGTTGGGCGCATATTAAGTCTATTCAGGATGTTTGGCTGCCAGTTTCGTTTCGAGCCATGATTTTGTCTGCACGGAGTATGTAGTATCCGTTGTAACCTCTTGTGGAGGAACGTTTTGCACCGACTAGGACGGTTTCGAACTGCTTTACCAAAATGTGCTAGGCTACGTATGAAGTCTATTCGGGGTGTTTGGCAGTCAGTTTTATTTCGTGGCTTGATTTCATCCACGTGGAGTGAACTGAAGCCATCGGAAGCCGTTGTGCAAAAATGTTTCACATCAACCTTGACGAATTCAACAAGCACGCCGCAACGAGCTGTGGGCTGTATGAAGCCCATTCGGGTTGTTTGGCACTTAGTTTTATTTTATGCATCACTTTCATCCGCATGGAGTTAACTAATACCATCGGAAATCGCTAGGGCAGAAAGTTTCACAATGACTAAACCAGATTCGAAATGAATGCCAAAATAATCTTAGGCGCATACGATGTCCATTCCGTGTGTTTTCAAGTGAGCTTCATTTTCTGCCTCGATTTCGTCCGCATAGAGTTTACAGAACCCTCTTGATGTTGTTTGGCACTTATTTTTATTTTATGCATCAATTTCATCCGCATCGATTTAGCTAATACCATCGGAAATCGCTACGGCAGAAAGTTTCACAACGACTCAACCAGAGTCCAAATGAATGCCAAAATAAGCTTAGGCGCATACGATGTGCATTGGGTGTGTTTTCAAGTCAGCTTCATTCTGTGCCTCGATTTCGTCCGTATAGAGTTTACAGAACTGTCTGGAACACGTTGCGGAGGAAAGTTTCAAACCAATGAACGGATTCAAAATGCACGCCAAAATGAGCTATGGCACATATGTAGCCCATTCGGGGTGTTCGGCACTCAGTTTCATTTCGTGCCTTGATTTTGTCCGCATCCAGATTCTTGTATCCGTCGAAACCTGTTGTGGAGGAAATTTTCACATCGACTCAGATGGACTCGAAATGCATGCCAAAATGAGCGTGGCTACTTCTAAAGTCCGTTCGGGGTGTTTGGGAAACAGTTTTATTCCGTACCTCTATTTTGTCACATAGTGTGAGTTGATGCCGTCGAGCCCATTGTCGAGGAAAGTTTTTACACCGACTCGACAGTCCTGAAGAGCACGCCAGAATGAGCTAGGAAGCATATGATGTCAATTTGAGGCGTTTGGCACACAGTTTCTTTTCATTCTGCGATTTCATCCGCAGCGAGTTTCTAGTGCACGTCAGAACCCATCGTGGAGGAAAGTTCCACGCATGCTAGGATGGAATCAAATGCACACCAAAAAGAGTTGGGCGCAGATTAAGTCTATTCAGGATGTTTGGCTGCCAGTTTCGTTTCGAGCGTTGATTTTGTCTGCACGGAGTATGTAGTATCCGTTGTAACCTGTTGTGGAGGAACGTTTCGCACCGACTAGGATGGTTTCGAACTGCTTTACCGAAATGAGCTAGGCTACGTATGAAGTCTATTCGGGGTGTTTGGCAGTCAGTTTATTTCGTGCCTTGATTTCTTCCACGTGGAGTGAACTGAAGCCATCGGAAGCCGTTGTGGAGAAATATTTCACATCGACTTTGACGAATTCAACAAGCACGCCGAAACGAGTTGGGGCCCGTATGAAGCCCATTCAGGTTGTCTGGCACTTATTTTTATTTTATGCATCAATTTCATCCGCATCGATTTAACTAATACCATTGGAAATCGCTAGGGCAGAAAGTTTCACAACGACTCAACCAGATTCGAAATGAATGCCAAAATAAGCTTAGGCGCATACGATGTGCATTCGGTGTGTTTTCAAGTCAGCTTCATTCTGTGCCTCGATTTCGTCCGCATAGAGTTTACAGAACTGTCTTGAACACGTTGCGGAGGAAAGTTTCAAACCAATGAACGGATTTGAAATGCACGCCAAAATGAGCTATGGCACATATGTAGCCCATTCGGGGTGTTCGGCACTCAGTTTCATTTCGTGCCTTGATTTTGTCCGCATCCAGATTCTTGTATCCGCCGAAACCTGTTGTGGAGGAAATTTTCACATCGACTCAGATGGACTCGAAATGCATGCCAAAATGAGCTTGGGTACTTCTAAAGTCCGTTCGGGGTGTTTGGGAAAAAGTTTTATTCCGTACCTCGATTTCGTCAGCATAGTGTGAGTTGATGCCGTCGAGCCCATTGTCGAGGAAAGTTTTTACACCGACTCGACAGTCCTGAAGAGCATGCCAGAATGAGCTAGGAAGCATATGATGTCAATTTGAGGCGTTTGGCACACAGTTTCTTTTCATTCTGCGATTTCATCCGCAGCGAGTTTCTAGTGCACGTCAGAACCCATCGCGGAGGAAAGTGCCACACATGCTAGGATGGAATCAAAATGCACACCAAAATGAGTTGGGCGCATATTATGTCTATTCAGGATGTTTGTCTGCCAGTTTCGTTTCGAGCCTTGATTTTGTCTGCACGGAGTATGTAGTATCCGTTGTAACCTGTTGTGGAGGAACGTTTTGCACCGACTAGGACGGTTTCGAACTGCTTTACCGAAATGAGCTAGGCTACGTATGAAGTCTATTCGGGGTGTTTGGCAGTCAGTTTTATTTCGCGCCTTGATTTCATCCACGTGGAGTGAACTGAAGCCATCGGAAGCCGTTGTGGAGAAATGTTTCACATCGACTTTGACGAATTCAACAAGCACGCCGAAACGAGCTGGGGCCCGTATGAAGCCCATTCGGGTTGTTTGGCACTTATTTTTATTTTATTCATCAATTTCATCCGCATCGATTTAACTAATACCATCGGAAATTGCTACGGCAGAAAGTTTCACAACGACTCAACCAGATTCGAACTGAATGCCAAAATAAGCTTAGGCGCATACGATGTGCATTGGGTGTGTTTTCTAGTCAGCTTCATTCTGTGCCTCGGTTTCGTCCGCATAGAGTTTACAGAACTGTCTTGAACACGTTGCGGAGGAAAGTTTCAAACCAATGAACGGATTCGAAATGCACGCCAAAATGAGCTATGGCACATATGTAGCCCATTCGGGGTGTTCGGCACTCAGTTTCATTTCGTGCCTTGATTTTGTCCGCATCCAGATTCTTGTATCCGTGGAAACCTGTTGTGGAGGAAATTTTCACATCGACTCAGATGGACTCGAAATGCATGCCAAAATGAGCATGGCTACTTCTAAAGTCCGTTCGGGGTGTTTGGGAAACAGTTTAATTCCGTACCTCGATTTCGTCACATAGTGTGAGTTGATGCCGTCGAGCCCATTGTCGAGGAAAGTTTTTACACCGACTCGACAGTCCAGAAGAGCATGCCAGAATGAGCTAGGAAGCATATGATGTCAATTTGAGGCGTTTGGCACACAGTTTCTTTTTCATTCTGCGATTTCATCCGCAGCGAGTTTCTAGTGCACGTCAAAATCCATCGTAGAGGAAAGTTCCACGCATGCTAGGATGGAATCAAAATGCACACCAAAATGAGTTGGGCGCATATTAAGTCTATTCAGGATGTTTGGCTGCCAGTTTCGTTTCGAGCCTTGATTTTGTCTGCACGGAGTATGTAGTATCCGTTGTAACCTGTTGTGGAGGAACGTTTCGCACCGACTAGGACAGTTTCGAACTGCTTTACCGAAATGAGCTAGGGTACGTATGAAGTCTATTCGGGGTGTTTGGCGGTCAGTTTATTTCGTGCCTTGATTTCTTCCACGTGGAGTGAACTGAAGCCATCGGAAGCCGTTGTGGAGAAATGTTTCACATCGACTTTGACGAATTCAACAAGCATGCCGAAACGAGCTGGGGCCCGTATGAAGCCCATTCAGGTTGTCTGGCACTTATTTTTATTTTATGCATCAATTTCATCCGCATCGATTTAACTAATACCATCGGAAATCGCTAGGGCAGAAAGTTTCACAACGACTCAACCAGATTCGAAATGAATGCCAAAATAAGCTTAGGCGCATACGATGTGCATTGGGTGTGTTTTCAAGTCAGCTTCATTCTGTGCCTCGATTTCGTCCGCATAGAGTTTACAGAACTGTCTTGAACACGTTGCGGAGGAAAGTTTCAAACCAATGAACGGATTTGAAATGCACGCCAAAATGAGCTATGGCACATATGTAGCCCATTCGGGGTGTTCGGCACTCAGTTTCATTTCGTGCCTTGATTTTGTCCGCATCCAGATTCTTGTATCCGTCGAAACCTGTTGTGGAGGAAATTTTCACATCGACTCAGATGGACTCGAAATGCATGCCAAAATGAGCTTGGGTACTTCTATAGTCCGTTCGGGGTGTTTGGGAAACAGTCTTATTCCGTACCTCGATTTCGTCAGCATAGTGTGAGTTGATGCCGTCGAGCCCATTATCGAGGAATGTTTTTACACCGACTCGACAGTCCAGAAGGGCATGCCAGAATGAGCTAGGAAGCATATGATGTCAATTTGAGGCGTTTGGCACACAGTTTCTTTTCATTCTGCGATTTCATCCGAAGCGAGTTTCTAGTGCACGTCAGAACCCATCGTGGAGGAAAGTTCCACACATGCTAGGATGGAATCAAAATGCACACCAAAATGAGTTGGGCGCATATTAAGTCTATTCAGGATGTTTGGCTGCCAGTTTCGTTTCGAGCCTTGATTTTGTCTGCACGGAGTATGTAGTATCCGTTGTAACCTGTTGTGGAGGAACGTTTCGCACCGACTAGGACAGTTTCGAACTGCTTTACCGAAATGAGCTAGGCTACGTATGAAGTCTATTCGGGGTGTTTGGCGTTCAGTTTATTTCGTGCCTTGATTTCATCCACGTGGAGTGAACTGAAGCCATCGGAAGCCGTTGTGGAGAAATGTTTTACATCGACTTTGACGAATTCAACAAGCATGCCGAAACGAGCTGGGCCCGTATGAAGCCCATTCAGGTTGTCTGGCACTTATTTTTATTTTATGCACCAATTTCATCCGCATCGATTTAACTAATACCATCGGAAATCGCTAGGGCAGAAAGTTTCACAACGACTCAACCAGATTCGAAATGAATGCCAAAATAAGCTTAGGCGCATACGATGTGCATTGGGTGTGTTTTCAAGTCAGCTTCATTCTGTGCCTCGATTTCGTCCGCATAGAGTTTACAGAACTGTCTTGAACACGTTGCCGAGGAAAGTTTCAAACCAATGAACGGATTCGAAATGCACGCCAAAATGAGCTATGGCACATATGTAGCCCATTCGGGGTGTTCGGCACTCAGTTTCATTTCGTGCCTTGATTTTGTCCGCATCCAGATTCTTGTATCCGTCGAAACCTGTTGTGGAGGAAATTTTCACATCGACTCAGATGGACTCGAAATGCATGCCAAAATGAGCTTGGGTACTTCTATAGTCCGTTCGGGGTGTTTGGGAAACAGTCTTATTCCGTACCTCGATTTCATCAGCATAGTGTGAGTTGATGCCGTCGAGCCCATTATCGAGGAATGTTTTTACACCGACTCGACAGTCCTGAAGGGCATGCCAGAATGAGCTTGGAAGCATATGATGTCAATTTGAGGCGTTTGGCACACAGTTTCTTTTCATTCTGCGATTTCATCCGAAGCGAGTTTCTAGTGCACGTCAGAACCCATCGTGGAGGAAAGTTCCACACATGCTAGGATGGAATCAAAATGCCCACCAAAATGAGTTGGGCGCATATTAAGTCTATTCAGGATGTTTGGCTGCCAGTTTCGTTTCGAGCCTTGATTTTGTCTGCACGGAGTATGTAGTATCCGTTGTAACCTGTTGTGGAGGAACGTTTTGCACCGACTAGGACGGTTTCGAACTGCTTTACCGAAATGAGCTAGGCTACGTATGAAGTCTATTTTATTTCATGCCTTGATTTCATCCACGTGGAGTGAACTGAAGCCATCGGAAGCCGTTGTGGAGAAATGTTTCACATCGACTTTGACGAATTCAACAAGCACGCCGAAACGAGCTGGGGCCCGTATGAAGCCCATTCGGGTTGTTTGGCACTTATTTTTATTTTATTCATCAATTTCATCCGCATCGATTTAACTAATACCATCGGAAATCGCTAGGGCAGAAAGTTTCACAACGACTCAACCAGATTCGAAATGAATGCGAAAATAAGCTTAGGCGCATACGATGTGCATTGGGTGTGTTTTCAAGTCAGCTTCATTCTGTGCCTCGATTTCGTCCGTATAGAGTTTACAGAACTGTCTTGAACACGTTGCGGAGGAAAGTTTCAAACCAATGAACGGATTCGAAATGCACGCCAAAATGAGCTATGGCACATATGTAGCCCATTCGGGGTGTTCGGCACTCAGTTTCATTTCGTGCCTTGATTTTGTCCGCATCCAGATTCTTGTATCCGTCGAAACCTGTTGTGGAGGAAATTTTCACATCGACTCAGATGGACTCGAAATGCATGCCAAAATGAGCTTGGGTACTTCTATAGTCCGTTCGGGGTGTTAGGGAAACAGTCTTATTCCGTACCTCGATTTCGTCAGCATAGTGTGAGTTGATGCCGTCGAGCCCATTATCGAGGAATGTTTTTACACCGACTCGACAGTCCTGAAGGGCATGCCAGAATGAGCTAGGAAGCATATGATGTCAATTTGAGGCGTTTGGCACACAGTTTCTTTTCATTCTGCGATTTCATCCGAAGCGAGTTTCTAGTGCACGTCAGAACCCATCGTGGAGGAAAGTTCCACACATGCTAGGATGGAATCAAAATGCACACCAAAATGAGTTGGGCGCATATTAAGTCTATTCAGGATGTTTGGCTGCCAGTTTCGTTTCGAGCCTTGATTTTGTCTGCACGGAGTATGTAGTATCCGTTGTAACCTGTTGTGGAGGAACGTTTTGCACCGACTAGGACGGTTTCGAACTGCTTTACCGAAATGAGCTAGGCTACGTATGAAGTCTATTTTATTTCATGCCTTGATTTCATCCACGTGGAGTGAACTGAAGCCATCGGAAGCCGTTGTGGAGAAATGTTTCACATCGACTTTGACGAATTCAACAAGCACGCCGAAACGAGCTGGGGCCCGTATGAAGCCCATTCGGGTTGTTTGGCACTTATTTTTATTTTATTCATCAATTTCATCCGCATCGATTTAACTAATACCATCGGAAATCGCTAGGGCAGAAAGTTTCACAACGACTCAACCAGATTCGAAATGAATGCGAAAATAAGCTTAGGCGCATACGATGTGCATTGGTGTGTTTTCAAGTCAGCTTCATTCTGTGCCTCGATTTCGTCCGTATAGAGTTTACAGAACTGTCTTGAACACGTTGCGGAGGAAAGTTTCAAACCAATGAACGGATTCGAAATGCACGCCAAAATGAGCTATGGCACATATGTAGCCCATTCGGGGTGTTCGGCACTCAGTTTCATTTCGTGCCTTGATTTTGTCCGCATCCAGATTCTTGTATCCGTCGAAACCTGTTGTGGAGGAAATTTTCACATCGACTCAGATGGACTCGAAATGCATGCCAAAATGAGCTTGGGTACTTCTATAGTCCGTTCGGGGTGTTAGGGAAATAGTCTTATTCCGTACCTCGATTTCGTCAGCATAGTGTGAGTTGATGCCGTCGAGCCCATTATCGAGGAATGTTTTTACACCGACTCGACAGTCCTGAAGGGCATGCCAGAATGAGATAGGAAGCATATGATGTCAATTTGAGGCGTTTGGCACACAGCTTTCTTTTCATTCTGCGATTTCATCCGAAGCGAGTTTCTAGTGCATGTCAGAACCCATCGTGGAGGAAAGTTCCACACATGCTAGGATGGAATCAAAATGCACACCAAAATGAGTTGGGCGCATATTAAGTCTATTCAGGATGTTTGGCTGCCAGTTTCGTTTCGAGCCTTGATTTTGTCTGCACGGAGTATGTAGTATCCGTTGTAACCTGTTGTGGAGGAACGTTTTGCACCGACTAGGACGGTTTCGAACTGCTTTACCGAAATGAGCTAGGCTACGTATGAAGTCTATTTTATTTCATGCCTTGATTTCATCCACGTGGAGTGAACTGAAGCCATCGGAAGCCGTTGTGGAGAAATGTTTCACATCGACTTTGACGAATTCAACAAGCACGCCGAAACGAGCTGGGGCCCGTATGAAGCCCATTCGGGTTGTTTGGCACTTATTTTTATTTTATTCATCAATTTCATCCGCATCGATTTAACTAATACCATCGGAAATCGCTAGGGCAGAAAGTTTCACAACGACTCAACCAGATTCGAAATGAATGCCAAAATAAGCTTAGGCGCATACGATGTGCATTCGGTGTGTTTTCAAGTCAGCTTCATTCTGTGCCTCGATTTCGTCCGTATAGAGTTTACAGAACTGTCTTGAACACGTTGCGGAGGAAAGTTTCAAACCAATGAACGGATTCGAAATGCACGCCGAAATGAGCTATGGCACATATGTAGCCCATTCGGGGTGTTCGGCACTCAGTTTCATTTCGTGCCTTGATTTTGTCCGCATCCAGATTCTTGTATCCGTCGAAACCTATTGTGGAGGAAATTTTCACATCGACTCAGATGGACTCGAAATGCATGCCAAATGAGCTTGGCTACTTCTAAAGTCCGTTCGGGGTGTTTGGGAAACAGTTTTATTCCGTACCTCGATTTCGTCAGCATAGTGTGAGTTGATGTCGTCGAGCCCATTGTCGAGGAAAGTTTTTACACCGACTCGACAGTCCTGAAGAGCATGCCAGAATGAGCTAGGAAGCATATGATGTCAATTTGAGGCGTTTGGCACACAGTTTCTTTTCATTCTGCGATTTCATCCGCAGCGAGTTTCTAGTGCACGTCAGAACCCATCGTGGAGGAAAGTTCCACACATGGTAGGATGGAATCAAAATGCACACCAAAATGAGTTGGGCGCATATTATGTCTATTCAGGATGTTTGGCTGCCAGTTTTGTTTCGAGCCTTGATTTTGTCTGCACGGAGTATGTAGTATCCGTTCTAACCTGTTGTGGAGGAACGTTTTGCACCGACTAGGACGGTTTCGAACTGCTTTACCGAAATGAGCTAGGCTACGTATGAAGTCTATTTTATTTCGTGCCTTGATTTCATCCACGTGGAGTGAACTGAAGCCATCGGAAGCCGTTGTGGAGAAATGTTTCACATCGACTTTGACGAATTCAACAAGCACGCCGAAACGAGCTGGGGCCCGTATGAAGCCCATTCGGGTTGTTTGGCACTTATTTTTATTTTATTCATCAATTTCATCCGCATCGATTTAACTAATACCATCGGAAATCGCTAGGGCAGAAAGTTTCACAACGACTCAACCAGATTCGAAATGAATGCCAAAATAAGCTTAGGCGCATACGATGCGCATTGGGTGTGTTTTCAAGTCAGCTTCATTCTGTGCCTCGATTTCGTCCGTATAGAGTTTACAGAACTGTCTTGAAACACGTTGCGGAGGAAAGTTTCAAACCAATGAACGGATTCGAAATGCACGCCAAAATGAGCTATGGCACATATGTAGCCCATTCGGGGTGTTCGGCACTCAGTTTCATTTCGTGCCTTGATTTTGTCCGCATCCAGATTCTTGTATCCGTCGAAACCTGTTGTGGAGGAAATTTTCACATCGACTCAGATGGACTCGAAATGCATGCCAAAATGAGCTTGGCTACTTCTAAAGTCCGTTCGGGGTGTTTGGGAAACAGTTTATTCCGTACCTCGATTTCGTCAGCAAGTTGATT
>CM029615.1:17037594-17092594 GCA_017311315.1 Dendrocalamus latiflorus | reverse complement strand
AGCATATTAGAAGTCAAGCAAAATTGAACCGTAGGCATGCAAAGTGGGTTGAATTCATAGAGTCTTTTCCTTATGTCATAAAACACAAAAAGGGAAAGGAGAATGTTATTGCTGATGCATTGTCTAGGAGATATACCATGCTCTCACAACTTGACTTCAAAATATTTGGATTGGAAACAATTAAGGAGCATTATGTTCATGATGATGATTTTAAAGACGTGTTGCTGAATTGCCAAGAGGGAAAAACGTGGAAATAAATTGTTCTAAATGATGGATTTGTGTTTTAGAGCTAACAAACTATGCATTCCAGCTAGCTCCGTTCGTTTGTTGTGTTACAGGAAGCGCATGGAGGTGGGCTGATGGGGCATTTTGGAGCGAAGAAGACGGAAGACATACTTGCTAGTCATTTCTTTTGGCCAAAGATGAGACGTGATGTGGAACGTTTGTTGCTCGCTGCACTACGTGTCAAAAGGCTAAATCACGACTTAATCCTCACGGTTTGTATATGCCTCTACCTGTTCCTAGTGTGCCTTGGGAAGATATTTCTATGGACTTTGTTTTAGGACTGCCTAGGACAAAGAAGGGGAGGGATAGCATATTTGTGTTGTGGATAGATTTCTAAGATGGCACACTTCATACCATGTCATAAAAGTGATGATGCTACCAATATTGCTGATTGTTCTTTCGTGAAGTTGTCGTTTGCATGGTGTGCCAAATACAATAGTTTCCGATCGTGACACTAAATTCCTTAGCCATTTTTGGAAAACTTTATGGGCTAAATTGGGGACTAAGCTGTATTTCGACTACGTGTCATCCCCAAACTGATGGGCAAACTGAAGTGTGAATAGAACTTTATCTACCATGCTTAGGGCTGTTTTGAAAAAGAACATTAAAATGTGGGAAGAATGCTTGCCTCATATTGAATTTGCTTATAATCGTTCGCTGCATTCTACTACAAAAGTTGTGCCCTTTGAGATTGTCTATGGCTTTGTGCCTCGTGCTCCTATTGATTTGCTACCACTTCCATCTTCGGAGAAGTTAAATTTGATGCTAAACAGCGTGCTGACTTGATGTTGAAATTGCATGAGACACCAAAGAAAATATTGAACGCATGAATGCTAAATATAAACTTGCTGGTAGTAAAGGAAGGAGGCATTTAACTTTTCAACCGGGTGATTTAGTTTGGTTGCATTTGAGAAAAGAAAGATTTCCTGAATTGAGGAGGTCTAAGTTGATGCCTAGAGCTGATGGTCCTTTCAAAGTGTTGGAAAAGATTAATGACAATGCATTAAACTTGAGTTGCCTGCAGATTTTGGGGTTAGTCCCACCTTTAACATTGCAGATTTGAAGCCATACTTGGGAGAAGAAGATGAGCTTGAGTCGCGGACGACTCAAATGCAAGAAGGGGAGGATGATGAGGACATCCTTTCCATGCATACAACCATGCCGACTCCATATCAAACTGAAACTATGATACAAGGACCAATGACTAGAGCGCGAGCACGTCAACTTAACCATCAGGTGAATGCGTTCCTAAGTTTGCATACAAATGTTTCAAAGAATGGAATACTACTTAATTCCTGTGATGATTTAATTGTCCTTAGGAACCAGGGAAGAACCACATGAGCTCAAGTATAGAAGTGGAACCGTCAAGCGCAAACCAAGTCCTGTTCACGAGTTTGACTCGGAATTCGGCCTTGTTGACAGCGCCTACTTTAAACAGCCGTAACTTTTGATCCAGAAGGTTTCTCGGGGCCCGTGAGTACTCGTTGGAAAGCTCTTGAAGTCTACTTTCAGATGGATCCAGCCTCACCTCCAAACTCCATCCGAGTCGACCAGAAACTGCAAAACAATTCATGTCGCTTTTCCAGTCCGAGTCAAAGTGGGCCTTGGGCCTTGTAATTCGAGTCCTATTCGGCTTCCTTGTGTTTTGGCCGACCATCCACCTTCCGTGACCCTTAAATAGGCAGCCGCACCCTCTTCTAGGGTTTGGGGTTTTGTTTAGACTAAGTTAGCTTTTGCTGCTTGCCTTGTACTCGCGCGTGTCGGCTAGACCGCCCGAATACTTGTCTTCGGTACCCACCGTTTTTCTGTTTTCGATTGAATCTTACATCGTTATTTGCAATTGAGTTGCTGTTCATCTTGTTCTTGCTTGTTCTTCGATTGCTTGCAGGAACGAGAACCCTCGTGGTTAGGTTGATCGTGCGCCGACAAGGTCACGAACAATCTCTGGAGTTGGTGTGTCGATCGCTAAGGCGCAACGTCCTTGGATGGTTGTAGTCGGGTCGTCAACGTCACCTCCTTCCCCAATCGAATCTACCACTCTCATCGAAAGATCGGGACCCTAGTCCTATCAAGACCACCAATAGGGAAGATGATAAGTGTTTGGATGCCCTCATCACGTTGCGGAGGAAAGTTTCAAACCAATGACCGGATTCGAAATGCACGCCAAAATGATTTTGTCCGCATCCAGACTCTTGTATCCGTCGAAACCTGTTGTGGAGGAAATTTTCACATCGACTCAGATGGACTCGAAATGCTGCCAAAATGAGCTTGGGTACTTCTAAAGTCCGTTCGGGGTGTTTGGGAAACAGTTTTATCCGTACCTCGATTTCGTCAGCATAGTGTGAGTGATGCCGTCGAGCCATTGTGGAGGAAAGTTTTTACACCGACTCGACAGTCCTGAAGAGCATGCCAGAATGAGCTAGGAGGCATATGATGTCAATTTGAGGCGTTTGGCACACAGTTTCTTTTCATTCTGCGATTTCATCCGCAGCGAGTTTCTAGTGCACGTCAGAACCCATCGTGGAGGAAAGTTCCACACATGCTAGGATGGAATCAAAATGCACACCAAAATGAGTGGGCGCATGTTAAGTCTATTCAGGATGTTTGGCTGCCAGTTTCGTTTCGAGCCTTGATTTTGTCTGCACGGAGTATGTAGTATCCGTTGTAACCTGTTGGGAGGAACGTTTCGCACCGACTAGGACGGTTTCGAACTGCTTTACCAAAATGAGCTAGGCTACGTATGAAGTCTATTCGGGGTGTTTGGCAGTCAGTTTTATTTCGTGCCTTGATTTCATCCACGTGGAGTGAACTGAAGCCATCGGAAGCCGTTGTGGAGAAATGTTTCACATCGACTTTGACGAATTCAACAAGCACGCCGAAACGAGCTGGGGCCCGTATGAAGCCCATTCAGGTTGTCTGGCACTTATTTTTATTTTATTCATCAATTTCATCCGCATCGATTTAACTAATACCATCGGAAATCGCTAGGGCAGAAAGTTTCACAACGACTCAACCAGATTCGAAATGAATGCCAAAATAAGCTTAGGCGCATACGATGTGCATTGGTGTGTTTTCAAGTCAGCTTCATTCTGTGCCTCGATTTCGTCCGCATAGAGTTTACAGAACTGTCTTGAACACGTTGCGGAGGAAAGTTTCAAACCAATGAACGGATTCGAAATGCACGCCAAAATGAGCTAGGGCACATATGTAGCCCATTCGGGGTGTTCGGCACTCAGTTTCATTTCGTGCCTTGATTTTGTCCGCATCCAGATTCTTGTATCCGTCGAAACCTGTTGTGGAGGAAATTTTCACATCGACTCAGATGGACTCGAAATGCATGCCAAAATGAGCTTGGGTACTTCTAAAGTCCGTTCGGGGTGTTTGGGAAACAGTTATTCCGTACCTCGATTTCGTCAGCATAGTGTGAGTTGATGCCGTCGAGCCCATTGTGGAGGAAAGTTTTTACACCGACTCGACAGTCCTGAAGAGCATGCCAGAATGAGCTAGGAGGCATATGATGTCAATTTGAGGCGTTTGGCACACAGTTTCTTTTCATTCTGCGATTTCATCCGCAGCGAGTTTCTAGTGCACGTCAGAACCCATCGTGGAGGAAAGTTCCACACATGCTAGGATGGAATCAAAATGCACACCAAAATGAGTTGGGCGCATGTTAAGTCTATTCAGGATGTTTGGCTGCCAGTTTCGTTTCGAGCCTTGATTTTGTCTGCACGGAGTATGTAGTATCCGTTGTAACCTGTTGGGAGGAACGTTTCGCACCGACTAGGACGGTTTCGAACTGCTTTACCAAAATGAGCTAGGCTACGTATGAAGTCTATTCGGGGTGTTTGGCAGTCAGTTTTATTTCGTGCCTTGATTTCATCCACGTGGAGTGAACTGAAGCCATCGGAAGGCGTTGTGGAGAAATGTTTCACATCGACTTTGACGAATTCAACAAGCACGCCGAAACGAGCTGGGGCCCGTATGAAGCCCATTCAGGTTGTCTGGCACTTATTTTTATTTTATTCATCAATTTCATCCGCATCGATTTAACTAATACCATCGGAAATCGCTAGGGCAGAAAGTTTCACAACGACTCAACCAGATTCGAAATGAATGCCAAAATAAGCTTAGGCGCATACGATGTCCATTCGGTGTTTTTCAAGTCAGCTTCATTCTGTGCCTCGATTTCGTCCGCATAGAGTTTACAGAACTGTCTTGAACACGTTGCGGAGGAAAGTTTCAAACCAATGAACGGATTCGAAATGCACGCCAAAATGAGCTAGGGCACATATGTAGCCCATTCGGGGTGTTCGGCACTCAGTTTCATTTCGTGCCTTGATTTTGTCCGCATCCAGATTCTTGTATCCGTCGAAACCTGTTGTGGAGGAAATTTTCACATCGACTCAGATGGACTCGAAATGCATGCCAAAATGAGCTTGGGTACTTCTAAAGTCCGTTCGGGGTGTTTGGGAAACAGTTTTATTCCGTACCTCGATTTCGTCAGCATAGTGTGAGTTGATGCCGTCGAGCCCATTGTGGAGGAAAGTTTTTACACCGACTCGACAGTCCTGAAGAGCATGCCAGAATGAGCTAGGAGGCATATGATGTCAATTTGAGGCGTTTGGCACACAGTTTCTTTTCATTCTGCGATTTCATCCGCAGCGAGTTTCTAGTGCACGTCA
The DNA here is from genome assembly GCA_017311315.1 of Dendrocalamus latiflorus. Classification (NCBI taxonomy): domain Eukaryota; kingdom Viridiplantae; phylum Streptophyta; class Magnoliopsida; order Poales; family Poaceae; genus Dendrocalamus; species Dendrocalamus latiflorus. The sequence continues at coordinate 17,087,627 of CM029615.1, read as the reverse complement.
GAACCCATCGTGGAGGAAAGTTCCACACATGCTAGGATGGAATCAAAATGCACACCAAAATGAGTTGGGCGCATGTTAAGTCTATTCAGGATGTTTGGTTGCCAGTTTCGTTTCGAGCCTTGATTTTGTCTGCACGGAGTATGTAGTATCCGTTGTAACCTGTTGGGAGGAACGTTTCGCACCGACTAGGACGGTTTCGAACTGCTTTACCAAAATGAGCTAGGCTACGTATGAAGTCTATTCGGGGTGTTTGGCAGTCAGTTTTATTTCGTGCCTTGATTTCATCCACGTGGAGTGAACTGAAGCCATCGGAAGCCGTTGTGGAGAAATGTTTCACATCGACTTTGACGAATTCAACAAGCACGCCGAAACGAGCTGGGGCCCGTATGAAGCCCATTCAGGTTGTTGGCACTTATTTTTATTTTATGCATCAATTTCATCCGCATCGATTTAACTAATACCATCGGAAATCGCTAGGGCAGAAAGTTTCACAACGACTCAACCAGATTCGAAATGAATGCCAAAATAAGCTTAGGCGCATACGATGTCCATTCGGTGTGTTTTCAAGTCAGCTTCATTCTGTGCCTCGATTTCGTCCGCATAGAGTTTACAGAACTGTCTTGAACACGTTGCGGAGGAAAGTTTCAAACCAATGAACGGATTCGAAATGCACGCCAAAATGAGCTAGGGCACATATGTAGCCCATTCGGGGTGTTCGGCACTCAGTTTCATTTCGTGCCTTGATTTTGTCCGCATCCAGATTCTTGTATCCGTCGAAACCTGTTGTGGAGGAAATTTTCACATCGACTCAGATGGACTCGAAATGCATGCCAAAATGAGCTTGGGTACTTCTAAAGTCCGTTCGGGGTGTTTGGGAAACAGTTTTATTCCGTACCTCGATTTCGTCAGCATAGTGTGAGTTGATGCCGTCGAGCCCATTGTGGAGGAAAGTTTTTACACCGACTCGACAGTCCTGAAGAGCATGCCAGAATGAGCTAGGAGGCATATGATGTCAATTTGAGGCGTTTGGCACACAGTTTCTTTTCATTCTGCGATTTCATCCGCAGCGAGTTTCTAGTGCACGTCAGAACCCATCGTGGAGGAAAGTTCCACACATGCTAGGATGGAATCAAAATGCACACCAAAATGAGTTGGGCGCATGTTAAGTCTATTCAGGATGTTTGGCTGCCAGTTTCGTTTCGAGCCTTGATTTTGTCTGCACGGAGTATGTAGTATCCGTTGTAACCTGTTGGGAGGAACGTTTCGCACCGACTAGGACGGTTTCGAACTGCTTTACCAAAATGAGCAGCAGGCTACGTATGAAGTCTATTCGGGGTGTTTGGCAGTCAGTTTTATTTCGTGCCTTGATTTCATCCACGTGTGAACTGAAGCCATCGGAAGCCGTTGTGGAGAAATGTTTCACATCGACTTTGACGAATTCAACAAGCACGCCGAAACGAGCTGGGGCCCGTATGAAGCCCATTTGGTTGTCTGGCACTTATTTTTATTTTATCATCAATTTCATCCGCATCGATTTAACTAATACCATCGGAAATCGCTAGGGCAGAAAGTTTCACAACGACTCAACCAGATTCGAAATGAATGCCAAAATAAGCTTAGGCGCATACGATGTCCATTCGGTGTGTTTTCAAGTCAGCTTCATTCTGTGCCTCGATTTCGTCCGCATAGAGTTTACAGAAACCTTGAACACGTTGCGGAGGAAAGTTTCAAACCAATGAACGGATTCGAAATGCACGCCAAAATGAGCTAGGGCACATATGTAGCCCATTCGGGGTGTTCGGCACTCAGTTTCATTTCGTGCCTTGATTTTGTCCGCATCCAGATTCTTGTATCCGTCGAAACCTGTTGTGGAGGAAATTTTCACATCGACTCAGATGGACTCGAAATGCATGCCAAAATGAGCTTGGGTACTTCTAAAGTCCGTTCGGGGTGTTTGGGAAACAGTTTTATTCCGTACCTCGATTTCGTCAGCATAGTGTGAGTTGATGCCGTCGAGCCCATTGTGGAGGAAAGTTTTTACACCGACTCGACAGTCCTGAAGAGCATGCCAGAATGAGCTAGGAGCATATGATGTCAATTTGAGGCGTTTGGCACACAGTTTCTTTTCATTCTGCGATTTCATCCGCAGCGAGTTTCTAGTGCACGTCAGAACCCATCGTGGAGGAAAGTTCCACACATGCTAGGATGGAATCAAAATGCACACCAAAATGAGTTGGGCGCATGTTAGTCTATTCAGGATGTTTGGCTGCCAGTTTCGTTTCGAGCCTTGATTTTGTCGCACGGAGTATGTAGATCCGTTGTAACCTGTTGTGGAGGAACGTTTCGCACCGACTAGGACGGTTCCGAACTGCTTTACCAAAATGAGGTAGGACGTTGAATATGTCTATCGGGGTGTTTGGCAGTCAGTTTTATTTGTGCCTTGATTTCATCCACGTGGAGTGAACTGAAGCCATCGGAAGCCGTTGTGGAGAAATGTTTCACATCGACTTTGACGAATTCAACAAGCACGCCGAAACGAGCTGGGGCCCGTATGAAGCCATTCAGGTTGTCGCACTTATTTTTATTTTATGCATCAATTTCATCCGCATCGATTTAACTAATACCATCGGAAATCGCTAGGGCAGAAAGTTTCACAACGACTCAACCAGATTCGAAATGAATGCCAAAATAAGCTTAGGCATACGATGTCCATTCGGTGTGTTTTCAAGTCAGCTTCATTCTGTGCCTCGATTTTGTCCGCATAGAGTTTACAGAACCCCCTTGAACACGTTGCGGAGGAAAGTTTCAAACCAATGAACCGGATTCGAAATGCATGCCAAAATGAGCTTGGGTACTTCTAAAGTCCGTTCGGGGTGTTTGGGAAACAGTTTTATTCCGTACCTCGATTCGTCAGCATGTAGTGTGAGCTGATGCCGTCGAGCCCACTGTGGAGGAAAGTTTTTACACCGACTCGACAGTCCTGAAGAGCATGCCAGAATGATGTGACCACGCCACAAACACATACGACAATAGCGCCCAATATCAAGATTGAACTAAAGGTGAATTCGTTTCTTCAGCCTTCATATGTTACTAAGAATAGACCGCTACCTAATGCAAGTGATTTAATTGTGCTTAGGAACTTGGGAAAGGATGAAGGAAAGGGACATGGAGTCCTGGACATGCATGGAAGGAATAAGGGAGGTCACCACGTCACTTTGGGACCAAGTCAAGCACGAATTCGAGTTGGACACGTTTTGGAATCAGACTCGGACTGCTGCGATGGTACCAAGTTCAAACGGCATAACTTCCTCATACGGACTCCGTTTGGGACGTTCTTGTACTTCATGGAAAGCTTATGAAGTCTACTAAAGGATCCAACCTCATCTTCAAATTCTATCCGAGACGGCCGCAATCGTCAAAAGAGTCCACGTTGGTCACGTACTAGAATCGGATTCGGACTGCTGCAATGGTGCAAGTTAAACGACATAACTTCTCATACGGACTCCGTTTGGGACGTTCTTGTACTTCATGGAAAGCTTATCAAGTCTACTTTCCAATGGATCCAACCTCATCTTCAAATTCCATCCGAGCCGGCCGGAATCATCAAAACAATCCACGTATTTCTGAGTCCGAGTCAAAAGGGTGCTGCGCCACCTCCACTTGGGCCCATGGGCCTTGTAACCCTAGGGTGTACCCTTTGGGACGCCTCCCCTGGTTGTTTTCACTATATAGGAGCCGCCGCCCTCCGTTTCTAGGACTTAGGTTTTGTTTAGATCAGTTTAGCCCCTTGTGCAAACTCCACGTTCTCTTGTGTCGGCTAGACCAACAGATTCGTGTTACAGAACCTCAACTATCCTTGTGCGACTTTTATATCTAGCAAATTCAGGTTGCTCACTATCCTTGTTCTTGCTTGTTCTTCGATTGCATGCAGGAATAGACCTTCGTGGTCAGGTCAACCGCGTTCTTGGCACGGTTGATAACGACTTGGGTGTGGTTCAGCGATTGCTAAGGCGCAAGTGACGTCTCGTACGGTTGTAGTCGGATCGCAAGAGTCATCTCCACCAAAATCGATAGTTATCATCCTATCGGAAGATCGGGACCCCATCGCCTCATCAGTTGGTATCAGAGCTTCAGTTGACCGGTAGGAATTCTTTGTATCCCTAGTTAGTAGATTGATTTTTATTTCCCATAGTCCAGAAAAATTGCCCCACAAAAAGAGTTAATTTCCGCTGTCCAAACCCCGTTGTGCCTTTCAATCTGTTAGTTTTGGTTTGCTAAATTGAATTTGTGTCCGTTTTAGCTTTGTCTAGTTGCTGGTCATATCCTTGATTCCATAAAAAATCCAAAAAAAAAAATCCCCACCCCAAACCCTAATTCCAATTCGGCTGATTTTTCCTTCCTCTGCAGCCGCCACCAAAACGCCATATCTTTTGATTCCGAGATTATTTTGAGTGAGACCACCGCCATTAGATTCAAAAATTCATCATCCATCTATCTGTAAAATTTCACGTCATTCCAGCAAGGCAGTTAAGAGATAGCGGTGCAAGTTCACCTAAAAATCCAGATTGAATCTGCAACAGCCGGCACTTGTGAATTTTGTGCGAATTTTTCGGTCGGTTTCCAGAACTTGGCCCCAAAACAAAAGTTGTAGAAAAAGCCGTCAGGAAACGGAAAAAAAAGAATCATTGAAAAAAGGCAACTGACAAAAAGTTACGGCCGAAATACCGACTTGCTGTCCAGTGGACAGAAATCTTCAGTTTCCAGTTTTGGTCAATCCTTGTGCTTCAATTCCAGATTGCATTCAATTGAATTATCTTGTATTTACCACTCCCATACATTGCCATACACATATTTTAGCCTCTTCCATCCTTGGTTGATCAGCAACATAGGCTAAGTGCTAGATACGAACTATAATTCAATTCTGTGCAATTTCTGAAATTAATTGATTGTTTTCCTTTGCTACAAAATACATAGCCTATCCAAGCTCCACTTTTCTACTAACCGAACAGGTCTCGCTGTACCTTGCAATCGCTTTACTCATCACTTGAGTTAGATTTATCACGAACCAGCCACCGGTTGCACCACCTGTTTGGTAAGAACTTGTAAGAATTTGGTAAGAGCTTGAGAGATGCGTGACTTGATGAGCCTCCATACCTAGTAGTTGATAGGAACATTTACTTGTGATTTGTTTCCTTGTTTTCTACTAACAATGACAGGCTTGAGAAAATTGGTAGATTATGATGTCATCGCGGGCAGATTTGAACTTGAAGGGAAACAATTACCGGTATATATCTTGCCACTCACCGCTGAGAGTACGTCGTCGGACTACTTCTTGTGGGTTACTATGATGGATAGCTACTTTGAAAGACAAGATCTTGATCCTTATGAGAAGATGAGCATGGCAAGGACGGCGCTGATTGGTGATGTTCAACATTGGTGGTCGAATCTCGAGTTCCACTATATATACACATGGGAGGAGATGAAAAAGAAATTGCGACATCGTTTTGTACCTCCAGCACCCACGGTCACAAGCGAGGTGGCAATCTGAGGTAATTGAAAATATTGATATTGTTTTGGTTCCTACTCCATCTACAGATCACCGAGATACTTGAAGAGGTGAAGGATGATCTGGTGCATCTTATGCCATTAGAGGAGAAGTTTGAGGTACCTACAGTATCTGATGAGGACGATAATGACAAAGGTACTGATTTGGTGCTACAACAAGACATAGATCAACCTTGTGAGTATATACCTGCTGTAGTGCAATTTTTGATATTCCTTGTGTTGACTTGAACGAACCATGTGCTGATCTAAATTCTCATAATTTTGCACATGTCGAATTAATTACACATAAGGAAGTATTTGATAGAATATCCCTGCTGATGCATTGTGCTATATCAGCTTAATGAGGCCGTTAGTTTGGATTGTGCTATGGAGAAAGTTTCTGAACTTGCATGTTCGAAATTCTTGTTTAGTGCCTACACCCCTGGGTATAAGTTTAATTTGATTGGAGATTATGGTGTAGAAATCAATTTTTGTATATCGAATATGCATAACTTGTGATCACATGGATGAATTGAAGCTTGCTGTTTTAACAACAATTCTTGTGTGTTGAATCTTGTTCAATATGAAGAAGTAAAATTTAGTATCATCCAATGCCTATGTGTTCATCTCTTTTGCATCTAACATTGACAATCTGAATAAAAATGATGTATGGAAGAACTTGCACAAATTTTCACCCTTACTAGATAAATTTGCTATTGCTCATTGATCTGATTATATGGATGAACTTGCTTAATTCCAAAAGTTGTAGCTTTGCCCATATGTGCCACCACAAGTTTACAACTTCAGATTTGAATTGCATAAATGCTTCACTTACATTTGCAAACTAGTTGCAATAATTACTGTGTGAGAAATTTTAATTTGTCATTGACATATATGATTACTTTTGGGTTAATAATACAATGAGCTTTTATGATTGCTGCTGTGTTTAACATTAATTGTGCAACAACGAAGAACTGTTAAAACGGATGACATATACATATACCATGCATACACCTTGGCTTCTTTGTTACCATACTTTCAGTTTATCAAAAGCCGAGGACGGCTTTGTTTTCAAGAAGGGGAGGATGATGAGGACATGACCCCTATGGATACAACCATATTTGCTATGCTTGTTGTCCAATTACAAGAGCTCCTACGCATCGCTTAAATTATAAGGTGAGCTCGTTTCAAAAGGTTTCACTTTGTTTGACAAAGAACTTATGATATTACATAATGAGAGTTTGTTGCGTTTGTTATTATGTACCGACATTTATGATGAAGATCATGCAATACGTGAAGCTACACATATGCTAAAACCGAGGACGGTTTTCTATCAAGAAGGGGAGGATGATGTGACCACGCCACAAACACATACGACAATAGCGCCCAATATCAAGATTGAACTAAAGGTGAATTCGTTTCTTCAGCCTTCATATGTTACTAAGAATAGACCGCTACCTAATGCAAGTGATTTAATTGTGCTTAGGAACTTGGGAAAGGATGAAGGAAAGGGACATGGAGTCCTGGACATGCATGGAAGGAATAATGGAGGTCACCACGTCACTTTGGGACCAAGTCAAGCACGAATTCGAGTTGGACACGTTTTGGAATCAGACTCGGACTGCTGCGATGGTACCAAGTTCAAACGGCATAACTTCCTCATACGGACTCCGTTTGGGACGTTCTTGTACTTCATGGAAAGCTTATGAAGTCTACTTTCCAACGGATCCAACCTCATCTTCAAATTCTATCCGAGCCGGCCGCAATCAAAAGAGTCCACGTTGGTCACGTACTAGAATCGGATTCGGACTGCTGCAATGGTGCAAGTTTAAACGGACATAACTTCTCATACGGACTCCGTTTGGGACGTTCTTGTACTTCATGGAAAGCTTATCAAGTCTACTTTCCAATGGATCCAACCTCATCTTCAAATTCCATCCGAGCCGGCCGGAATCATCAAAACAATCCACGTAGGTTTCTGAGTCCGAGTCAAAAGGGTGCTGCGCCACCTCCACTTGGGCCCATGGGCCTTGTAACCCTAGGGTGTACCCTTTGGGACGCCTCCCCTGGTTGTTTTCACTATATAGGAGCCGCCGCCTCCGTTTCTAGGACTTAGGTTTTGTTTAGATCAGTTTAGCCCCTTGTGCAAACTCCACGTTCTCTTGTGTCGGCTAGACCAACAGATTCGTGTTACAGAACCTCAACTATCCTTGTGCGACTTTTATATCTAGCAAATTCAGGTTGCTCACTATCCTTGTTCTTGCTTGTTCTTCGATTGCATGCAGGAATAGACCTTCGTGGTCAGGTCAACCGCGTTCTTGGCACGGTTGATAACGACTTGGGTGTGGTTCAGCGATTGCTAAGGCGCAAGTGACGTCTCGTACGGTTGTAGTCGGATCGCAAGAGTCATCTCCACCAAAATCGATAGTTATCATCCTATCGGAAGATCGGGACCCCATCGCCTCATCAGTTGGTATCAGAGCTTCAGTTGACCGGTAGGAATTCTTTGTATCCCTAGTTAGTAGATTGATTTTTATTTCCCATAGTCCAGAAAAATTGCCCCACAAAAAGAGTTAATTTCCGCTGTCCAAACCCCGTTGTGCCTTTCAATCTGTTAGTTTTGGTTTGCTAAATTGAATTTGTGTCCGTTTTAGCTTTGTCTAGTTGCTGGTCATATCCTTGATTCCATAAAAAATCCAAACAAAAAAAAATCCCCACCCCAAACCCTAATTCCAATTCGGCTGATTTTTCCTTCCTCTGCAGCCGCCACCAAAACGCCATATCTTTTGATTCCGAGATTTTTTGAGTGAGACCACCGCCATTAGATTCAAAAATTCATCATCCATCTATCTGTAAAATTTCACGTCATTCCAGCAAGGCAGTTAAGAGATATGCGGTGCAAGTTCACCTAAAAATCCAGATTGAATCTGCAACAGCCGGCACTTGTGAATTTTGTGCGAATTTTTCGGTCGGTTTCCAGAACTTGGCCCCAAAACAAAAGTTGTAGAAAAAGCCGTCAGAAACGGAAAAAAAAAGAATCATTGAAAAAAGGCAACTGACAAAAAGTTACGGCCGAAATACCGACTTGCTGTCCAGTGGACAGAAATCTTCAGTTTCCAGTTTTGGTCAATCCTTGTGCCTTCAATTCCAGATTGCATTCAATTGAATTATCTTGTATTTACCACTCCCATACATATACATATTTTAGCCTCTTCCATCCTTGGTTGATCAGCAACATAGGCTAAGTGCTAGATACGAACTATAATTCAATTCTGTGCAATTTCTGAAATTAATTGATTGTTTTCCTTTGCTACAAAATACATAGCCTATCCAAGCTCCACTTTTCTACTAACCGAACAGGTCTCGCTGTACTTGCAATCGCTTTACTCATCACTTGAGTTAGATTTATCACGAACCAGCCACCGGTTGCACCACCTTTGGTAAGAACTTGTAAGAATTTGGTAAGAGCTTGAGAGATGTGTGACTTGATGAGCCTCCATATCCTAGTAGTTGATAGGAACATTTACTTGTGATTTGTTTCCTTGTTTTCTACTAACAATGACAGGCTTGAGAAAATTGGTAGATTATGATGTCATCGCGGGCAGATTTGAACTTGAAGGGAAACAATTACCGGTATATATCTTGCCACTCACCGCTGAGAGTACGTCGTCGGACTACTTCTTGTGGGTTACTATGATGGATAGCTACTTTGAAAGACAAGATCTTGATCCTTATGAGAAGATGAGCATGGCAAGGACGGCGCTGATTGGTGATGTTCAACATTGGTGGTCGAATCTCGAGTTCCACTATATATACACATGGGAGGAGATGAAAAGAAATTGCGACATCGTTTTGTACCTCCAGCACCCACGGTCACAAGCGAGGTGGAATCTGAGGTAATTGAAAATATTGATATTGTTTTGGTTCCTACTCCATCTACAGATACCACCGAGATACTTGAAGAGGTGAAGGATGATCTGGTGCATCTTATGCCATTAGAGGAGAAGTTTGAGGTACCTACAGTATCTGATGAGGACGATAATGACAAAGGTACTGATTTGGTGCTACAACAAGACATAGATCAACCTTGTGAGTATATACCTGCTGTAGTGCAATCTTTTGATATTCCTTGTGTTGACTTGAACGAACCATGTGCTGATCTAAATTCTCATAATTTTGCACATGTCGAATTAATTACACATAAGGAAGTATTTGATAGAATATCCCTGCTGATGCATTGTGCTATAAGCTTAATGAGGCCGTTAGTTTGGATTGTGCTATGGAGAAAGTTTCTGAACTTGCATGTTCGAAATTCTTGTTTAGTGCCTACACCCCTGGGTATAAGTTTAATTTGATTGGAGATTATCGTGTAGGAAATCAATTTTGTATATCGAATATGCATAACTTGTGAACACATGGATGAATTGAAGCTTGTTGTTTTGAACAACAACTCTTGTATGCTCAATCTTGTTCATTATGAAAGAAAAATAAAATTTAGTGATCATTCAATGCCTATGTGTTTCTCTTTTGAACCATCTAACATTGACAATCTGAATAATGAAATTGATGTATGGAAGAACTTGCAAATTTTCACCCTTACTAGATGAATTTGCTATTGCTCAATTGAAATCTGATTATATGGATAAACTTTGTTTGATTCCAAAAGTTGTAGCTTTGCCATATGTGCCACCACAACAAGTTTACAACTTCAAAGATTTGAATTGCATAAATGCTTCACTTACATTTGCAAACAAGTTGCGATAATTACTGTGTGAGAAATTTTGATTTGTCATTAACATATATGATTACTTTTGGGTTAATAATACAATGAGCTTTTATGATTGCTGCTGTGTTATAACATTAATTGTGCAACAACGAAGAACTGTTAAAACGGATGACATATACATATACCATGCATACACCTTGGCTTCTTTGTTACCATACTTTCAGTTTATCAAAAGCCGAGGACGGCTTTGTTTTCAAGAAGGGGAGGATGATGAGGACCGACCCTATGGATACAACCATATTTGCTATGCTTGTTGTTCCAATTACAAGAGCTCCTACGCATCACTTAAATTATAAGGTGAGCTCGTTTCAAAAGGTTTCACTTTGTGATAAAGAACTTATGATATTACATAATGAGAGTTTGTTGCGTTTGTTATTATGTACCGACATTTATGATGAAGATCATGCAATACGTGAGCTACACATATGCTAAAACCGAGGACGGTTTTCTATCAAGAAGGGGAGGATGATGTGACCACGCCACAAACACATACGACAATCGCGCCCAATATCAAGATTGAACTAAAGGTGAATTCGTTTCTTCAGCCTTCATATGTTACTGAGAATAGACTGCTACCTAATGCAAGTGATTTAATTGTGCTTAGGAATTTGGGAAAGGATGAAGAAAGCGACATGGAGTCCTGGACATGTATGGAAGGAATAATGGAGGTCACCACGTCACTTTGGGACCAAGTCAAGCACGAATTCGAGTGGACACGTTTTCGAATCAGACTCGGACTGCTGCAATGGTGCAAGTTTAAACGGACATAACTTTCTCATACGGACTCCGTTTGGGACGTTCTTGGACTTGATGGAAAGCTTATCAAGTCTAATTTCTAGAGGATTCAACCCCATCTTCAAATTCTATCCGAGACAGCCGCAATCATCAGAAGAGTCCGTGTTGGTCACGTACTGGAATTAGATTCGGACTGCTGCAATGGTGCAAGTTGAAAACGAACGTAACATTCTCATACGGACTCCGTTTGGGACGTTCTTGTACTTCTGGAAAGCTTATGAAGTCTACTTTCCAATGGATCCAATCTCATCTTCAATTCTATTCGAGCCGGCCGGAATCATCAAAACAATCCACGTAGATTTCTGAGTCCGAGTCAAAAGGGTGCTGCGCCACCTCCACTTGGGCCCATCGGCCTTGTAACCCTAGGGTGTACCCTTTGGGATGCCTCCCCTGGTTGTTTTCACTATATAGGAGCCGCCGCCTCCCTTTCTAGGACTTAGGTTTGTTTAGATCAGTTTAGCCCCTTGTGCAAACTCCACGTTCTCTTGTGTCGGCTAGACCAACAGATTCGTGTTACAGAACCTCAACTATCCTTGTGCGACTTTTATATCTAGCAAATTCAGGTTGCTCACTATCCTTGTTCTTGCTTGTTCTTCGATTGCACGCAGGAATAGACCTTCGTGGTCAGGTCAACCGCGTTCTTGGCACGGTTGATAACGACTTGGTTGTGTTCAGCGATTGCTAAGGCGCAAGTGACGTCTCGTACGGTTGTAGTCGGATCGCAAGAGTCATCTCCACCAAAATCGATAGTTTATCATCCTATCGGAAGATCGGGACCCCGTTGCCTCATCACAGAATGAGCTAGGAGGCATATGATGTCAATTTGAGGCGTTTGGCACACAGTTTCTTTTCATTCTGCGATTTCATCCGCAGCGAGTTTTCTAGTGCACGACAGAACCCATCGTGGAGGAAAGTTCCACACATGCTAGGATGGAATCAAAATGCACACCAAAATGAGTTGGGCGCATGTTAAGTCTATTCAGGATGTTTGGCTGCCAGTTTCGTTTCGAGCCTTGATTTTGTCCGCACGGAGTATGTAGTATCCGTTGTAACCTGTTGGGGAGGAACGTTTCGCACCGACTAGGACGGTTCCGAACTGCTTACCAAAATGAGCTAGGCAACGTATGAAATCTATTCGGGGTGTTGGCAGTCAGTTTTATTTCGTGCCTTGATTTCATCCACGTGGAGTGAACTGAAGCCATCGGAAGCCGTTGTGGAGAAATGTTTCACATCGACTTTGACGAATTCAACAAGGACACCGAAACGAGCTGGGGCCCGTATGAAGCCCATTCAGGTTGTTTGGTACTTATTTTTATTTTATGCATCAATTTCATCCGCATCGATTTAACTAATACCATCGGAAATCGCTAGGGCAGAAAGTTTCACAACGACTCAACCAGATTCGAAATGAATGCCAAAATAAGCTTAGCGCATACGATGTCCATTCGGTGTGTTTTCAAGTCAGCTTCATTCCGTGCCTCGATTTCGTCCGCATAGAGTTTACAGAACCCCCTTGAACACGTTGCGGAGGAAAGTTTCAAACCAATGACCGGATTCGAAATGCACGCCAAAATGAGCTAGGGCACATATGTGCCCATTCGGGGTGTTCGGCACTCAGTTTCATTTCGTACCTTGATTTTGTCCGCATCCAGATTCTTGTATCCGTCGAAACCTGTTGTGGAGGAAATTTTCACATCGACTCAGATGGACTCGAAATGCATGGCAAAATGAGCTTGGGTACTTCTAAAGTCCGTTCGGGGTGTTTGGGAAACAGTATTATTCCGTACCTCGATTTCGTCAGCACAGTGTGAGCTGACGCCGTCGAGCCCGTTGTGGAGGAAAGTTTTTACACCGACTCGACAGTCCTGAAGAGCATGCCAGAATGAGCTAGGATGCATATGATGTCAATTTGAGGCGTTTGGCACACAGTTTCTTTTCATTCTGCGATTCATCCGCAGCGAGTTTCTAGTGCACGTCAGAACCCATCGTGGAGGAAAGTTCCACACATGCTAGGATGGAATCAAAATGCACACCAAAATGAGTTGGGCGCATGTTAAGTCTATTCAGGATGTTTGGCTGCCAATTTCGTTTCGAGCCTTGATTTTGTCCGCACGGAGTATGTAGTATCCGTTGCAACCTGTTGGGGAGGAACGTTTCGCACCGACTAGGACGGTTTCGAACTGCTTTACCAAAATGAGCTAGGCTACGTACGAAGTCTATTCGGGGTGTTTGGCAGTCAGTTTTATTTCGTGCCTTGATTTCATCCACGTGGAGTGAACTGATGCCATCGGAAGGCGTTGTGGAGAAATGTTTCACATCGAGATTGACGAATTCAACAAGCACGCCGAAACGAGCTGGGGCCCGTATGAAGCCCATTCAGGTTGTTTGGCACTTATTTTTATTTCTTGCATCAATTTCATCCGCATCGATTTAACTAATACCGTGGGAAATCGCTAGGGCCGAAAGTTTCAGAACGACTCAACCAGATTCGAAATGAATGCCAAAATAAGCTTAGGCGCATACGATGTCCATTCGGTGTGTTTTCAAGTCAGCTTCATTCTATGCCTCGATTTCGTCCGCATAGAGTTTACAGAACTGTCTTGAACACGTTGCGGAGGAAAGTTTCAAACCAATGACCGCATTCGAAATGCACGCCAAAATGAGCTAGGGCACATATGTAGCACATTCGGGGTGTTCTGCACTCAGTTTCATTTCGTGCCATGATTTTGTCCGCATCCAGATTCTTGTATCCGTCGAAACCTGTTGTGGAGGAAATTTTCACATCGATTCAGATGGACTCGAAATGCATGCCAAAATGAGCTTGGGTACTTCTAAAGTCCGTTCGGGGTGTTTGGGAAACAGTTTTATTCCGCACCTCGATTTCGTCAGCACAGTGTGAGCTGATGCCGTCGAGCCCATTGTGGAGGAAAGTTTTTACACCGACTCGACAATCCTGAAGAGCATGCCAGAATGAGCTAGGATGCATATGATGTGAATTTGAGGCGTTTGGCACACAGTTTCTTTTCATTCTGCGATTTCATCCGCAGCGAGTTTCTAGTGCACGTCAGAACCCATCGTGGAGGAAAGTTCCACACATGCCAGGATGGAATCAAAATGCACACCAAAATGAACTGGGCGCATGTTAAGTCTATTCAGGATGTTTGGCTGCCAGTTTCGTTTCGAGCCTTGAGTTTGTCTGCACGGAGTATGTAGTATCCGTTGTAACCTGTTGCGGGGGAACTTTTCGCACCGACTAGGACGGTTTCGAACTGCTTTACCAATATGAGCTAGGCTACGTATGAAGTCTATTCGGGGTGTTTGGCAATCAGTTTTACTTCGTGCCTTGATTTCATCCACGTGGAGTGAACTGAAGCCATCGGAAGCCGTTGTGGAGAAATGTTTCACATCGACTTTGACGAATTCAACAAGCACGCCGAAACGAGCTGTGGCCCATATGAAGCCCATCCAGGTTGTTTGGGACTTATTTTTATTTTATGCATCAATTTCATCCGCATCGATTTAACTATTACCATCGGAAATCGCTAGGGCAGAAAGTTTCACAACGACTCAACCAGATTCGAAATGAATGCCAAAATAAGTTAGGCGCATACGATGTCCATTCGGTGTGTTTTCAAGTCAGCTTCATTATGTGCCTCGATTTCGTCCGCATAGAGTTTACAGAACCCTCTTGAACACGTTGCGGAGGAAAGTTTCAAACCAATGAACGGATTCGAAATGCACGCCAAAATGAGCTAGGGCACATATGTAGCCCATTCGGGGTGTTCAGCACTCAGTTTCATTTCGTGCCTTGATTTTGTCCGCATCCAGATTCTTGTATCCGTCGAAACCTGTTGTGGAGGAAATTTTCACATCGACTCAGATGGACTCGAAATGGATGCCAAAATGAGCTTGGGTACTTCTAAAGTCCGTTCGGGGTGTTTGGGAAACAGTTTTATTCCGTACCTCGATTCGTCAGCGTAGTGTGAGCTGATGCCGTTGAGCCCATTGCGAGGAAAGTTTTTACACCGTCTCGACAGTCCTGAAGAGCATGCCAAAATGAGCTAGGAAGCATATGATGTCAATTTGAGGCGTTTGGCACACAGTTTCTTTTCATTCTGCGATTCATCCGCAGCGAGTTTCTAGTGCACGTCAGAACCCATCGTGGAGGAAAGTTCCATACATGCTAGGATGGAATCAAAATGCACACCAAAATGAGTTGGGCGCATGTTAAGTCTATTCAGGATGTTTGGCTGCCAGTTTCGTTTCGAGCCTTGATTTTGTCCGCACGGAGTATGTAGTACCCGTTGTAACCTGTTGTGGAGGAACGTTTCGCACCGACTAGGACGGTTTTGATCTGCTTTACCAAAATGAGCTAGGCTACGTATGTAGTCTATTCGGGGTGTTTGGCAGTCAGTTTTATTTCGTGCCTTGATTTCATCCACGTGGAGTGAACTGAAGCCATCGGAAGCCGTTGTGGAGAAAAGTTTCACATCGACTTTGACGAATTCAACAAGCACGCCGCAACGAGCTGGGGCCCGTATGAAGCCCATTCAGGTTGTTTCGCACTTATTTTTATTTTATGCATCAATTTCATCCGCATGGAGTTAACTAATATCATCGGAAATCGTTTGGGCAGAAAGTTTCACAACGACTCAACCAGATTCGAAATGAATGCCAAAATAAGCTTAGGCGCATACGATGTCCATTCAGTTTTGTCGTAGCTACGGGCAAAACAGGAAAGAGGGGACTAGTGAGGAGGAAGAGGAGAGCAAGCCTGTGGGAGTATTGGTGAGAATGAGAGGATGTCCTTTTCCTTTGCCCCTCCTGGGGGCTTATATATATGAGTGGGGTAGAATGGGAAATCCCCATTCTACCCCTTAGTGCTTACAAGCGATGAGGGTACATTGATATATTTACACTGTTATAATCTTCTACACTATTGGGCCTATTACATGTTGGATTAGTTGCACGGCCCAGTCACGGGGGGTTGGGCCACCCCTACAACAGTACTCCCTCGACAGCAAGCGCTGAGGTCCCGATGGGCGAGCTGACGTGATCAACCACCCCAGCCCCCCGTTCCATGACAGCAAGCGCGAGGGTGCCGATGCAACTGGTAGCTCGCAGACCCTTGAGGCAATGCCTGTGAAGAAATCCGTGAAGCGCCGAAGGCGTCGTCGAGCGCCGAAGACGTGCCGATACTGCCGTTCCCCCACCTTCGAAAAGTGTGCCCGCGAAGAGCGGGCGCTTGCGGCGTAGGCCGAGGGCGCTACGCACGCGGAGGAAGAGAGGCGAAGGCGCCGTTCCTCTACCTTTGAAAAGAGTGCCCGCGAAGAGCGGGCGCTTGCGGCGTAGGCCGAGGGCACTACACACGCCGAGGTAGGGAGGCGAAGCCGCCATTCCCCTACGTTTTAAAAAGGGTGGCCGCGAAGAGCGGGCGCTTGCGGCGTAGGCCGAGGGCACTACGCACGCCGAGGTAGGGAGGCGAAGCCGCCGTTCCCCTACCTTCGAAAAGAGTGGCCGCGAAGAGCGGGCGCTTGCGGCGTAGGCCGAGGGCGCTACGCACGCGGAGGTAGAGAGGCGAGACCGCCGTTCGCCTACCTTCGATGCCCGCGAAGAGCGGGCGCTTGCGGCGTAGGCCGAGGGCACTACACACGTCGAGGTAGGGAGGCGAAGCTGCCGTTCCCCTACCTTCAAGAAGAGTGCCCGCGAAGAGCGGGCTCTTGCGGCGTAGGCCGAGGGCGCTACGCACGTGGAGGTAGAGAGGCGAAGGCGTCGTTCCCCTACCTTGGAAAAGAGTGCCCGCGAAGAGCGGGCGCTTGCGGCGTGGGCCGAGGGCACTACACCCGCCGAGGTAGGGAGGCGAAGCCGCCGTTCCCCTACCTTCAAAAAGAGTGCCCGCGAAGAGCGGGCGCTTGCGGCGTAGGCCGAGGGCGCTACGCACGCGGAGGTAGAGAGGCGAAGGCGCCGTCCCCTACCTTTGAAAAGAGTGCCCGCAAAGAGCGGGCGCGTGCGGCGTAGGCCGAGGGCGCTACGCACGCGGAGGTAGAGAGGCGAAGGCGCCGTTCCCCTACCTTTTAAAAATCGTGCCCGCGAAGAGCGGGCGCTTGCCTTTAAAAATCCACGGTGCACTCCGTAGTGCAACGCGCGCGCGGGGCGCGATATCAAAGCGGTGCGCCGCTTAAAGCGAGGCACTCCCTAGTGTCTCGGCCATGTAGTAATTTTTATACTCCGTAGAGTGCGTGGGAACTTCAACCACGTCCATTTATACTCCGGAGAGTACGTGCGGGAGCAACGCCGACACGTGCGCGGGACATCCGCGTCTTGTTTATACTCGGTAGAGTGCGCAGGGAGAACATCCGCGTCTTATTTATACTCCGTGGAGTGCGCGCGAGGGCGTCCCCCCGCTGCGTCTTATTTAGAGTCCGTAGACTGTCGCGTGCGGAGCTAAGCTCGACGCTACGTCTTGTTTAAAGTCCGTAGACTGGTGCGTGCGGAGCTAGGCTCGACGCTACGTCTTATTTAAAGTCCGTAGACTGGTGCGTGCGGAGCTAGGCTCGACGCTACGTCTTATTTAAAGTCCGTAGACTGGTGCGTGCGGAGCTAGGCTCGACGCTACGTCTTATTTAAAGTCCGTAGGCTGTCGCGTGCGGAGCTAGGCTCGACGCTACGTCTTATTTAAAGTCCGTAGGCTGTCGCGTGCGGAGCTAGGCTCGACGCTACGTCTTATTTATAATCCGTAGACTGTCGCGTGCGGAGCTAGGCTCGACCCTACGTCTTATTTATAGTCCGTAGACTGTCGCGTGCGGAGCTAGGCTCGACGCTACGTCTTATTTATAGTCCGTAGACTGTCGCGTCCGGAGCTAGGCTCGACGCTACGTCTTATTTACAGTCCGTAGACTGCGCCGAGGCGCCAGGCCGTTGTGCGATTTAAAATAAAAAATGAGGACCAAAAGAGAGGCATCGAAGAAATGGCCGAAGATTTGCGACAACAAAATGGTCCAGAATGCAGTACTGGAAAAACATTAGATGCTACGGTAGCCTAGAACAAGCCAAAACCGAAGAAGCAAACACGGCCAAATCAAATGCGCTCAAAATGGAACTGCACCCGCAATAAATGATTTGAACAACCATTTCTTTACTGCCATGTACGCAAGAAACACAGCAGCAATTATTAAAGCCTCGCAGGCAGCCCCATATAGCACGTACCGGGCGGCATGGCGGCATGGAGTAGTCTTCGCAGGTGCGGAGACCCCGACGTCCCCTCTAGCTTGTGTGGGGGCGGAAGCGGACAAGCCATGCACGTGCATGGGCTATGCCTGCGATGCAGCCACGGTGTCAGCTTCTTGCGTGCATACGTAGGTGTGCTTCCGCGCCTACGACGTTTCTTCGGCGAAGCAAACGCGCAGCTTGACGCGGAGGCTTCGACGAGCTCCTTGATGAGGTCCAGCGCCGAGGTTGGCAGTCGCAGAGGCCGACGCCATGGCGAGGTAGGCGTTGCCAGCTCGGAGGGTACGTAACCATCACTTCATGCATAATCTTACGTAGGCTCTACGCCTGTCTCCGCTCCGCGCCCCGCCTCTGGCTCTAATCTTCGCGCGTCTTCGCAGCGAGGCCTGCATGTGCTCCGCGCCGAACCGTCGCAGCAGGCCGACATGTTCAAGACTTGGGCCAGCCTTTCTCGCGGAGGCGCCCGTGTGTGGCACAGATGTGCGGGGTCCGCTCACGGATGTGCGGAGTCCGTGGCGCGGACGCTGAGGGGAGACGTCGGCCAACGCGGAGGCTTGGAGGCGCTCGACGACGCAGAGCGGACACTTCGGCCGAGGTGCGGATGCTCGGAGGCGAGGCGTTCGCGAACTCAGCAACGCGGAGACTCGTACAGCTTGCTCGCCATTGCGGAGGCTGCTGCGCAGTCCAGTAGCCCGTAGCTAACCCGGAGCGGAGGCAACCTTCGACGAGACGAAGACTTTACGCGCGACGGCCGAGGGCGCGGGGGCTCCGAGGCGGCCTTTTGTGGGTCGACGAACTGCGCCTGGACTTCAGAAGCTCGATGGAGACTTCGGAGGGTTTGGCGGAGACCACTCCGATCACGGCGGAGGTTCCGAAGACGGTGGCAGGGACCTCGGGGACTCGGCAGAGACTTCACAGAGCGATCCCACGCATGCCTGTGCTGTGAATTCACGCGGAGTGCAGGCATGTACTATGCATGCACGTAACCACCCCGCACTTCACTAGCTCCGCTACGCGAGCGGCACGTTGCAAAGCAGGCCTCATCAGGAGGTTCCTCGGAGCGCAACGAAGGATGCCGAGGCGGACGGAGAGTGAAGGCTCGGCGCTGTCCCGGCGCGGAGACGCATGCGAAGTCCAGCTCGCATAGGCGAGGTCTTGCGCGGAGGCGACGCGAAGCCGAAGGCTCGACGGAGAGTGAAGGCTCGGCGACCGAGGGGGGCTGAACGCGCATGTCGAGCCGGCGATGGGCGGGACGGACTGGAAGCACCTCGTGCTCCGCGTCAACAACTTCACCGGCAATCCCATGGTCGCCGGCTCACAAACGGCTCCCGGGAGAGGTGTTCTTGGTGAGGTGCGCCAGGAGGTGGCGGAGTTCCTTGATCCGGATGTTGCCGTAGGTGGCGGCGCGGCGCGCCGAGAGGAGCTCGGAGCTGGCGGTGACGAGCACGGGGCAGCACCCTTTCCTGCGTGCGGCACATACGAATAGAAATACCTGGCGTGCAGGAGTGGCGCCTGGCATGCGCGGAGGTCATCGGAGGCGCAGGCCACGGGGGCAGAGGCTTCGAGGCAACCTTCGATGTGGAAGACCTCGACGACGCAGAGCCGCGACCTCACCTATGCGGAGCCCACTTCATTCGTGTGGAGTCCGTGGTCAAGGAGGTCCTTGTCTGCACGGAGACACGACTCCAGCTTCATCGAGGTCCCAGGGCTCGATGCAGGGGCTAGGCGGACGAGGTGCACCAGGCGGAGAGGCTCAGCATGGCCGACGCGGAAACTCGTTGCGGGGCTCTCCGGGCCACGTGCTTGAGTTGGTGACGTGGAGTCGAAGTCGACAACGCCGCTGGACGTGCCGTGCTGTACCCGGAGCTTGTCGACGCAAGGTCCGGTGTGCATGTACGGAGGCCGGAGGTGAGTCCGTGATACGGGGTCGCCCGATCTTCTCGACGTAGGATGGATAATCACGGGAGTCTTGATGAATCGTAATGATCCTCCAATGCCAATGCAAGGGACGAACACTCTTTAATCCGCCAAAACACACTCGTGTTGATTTCGCCGACCACCAAGCGAAGATCTATCGTGCACCCAATTCCCAGCGGAAAGGCTGAACGATCTTGATTGAATAAGATACTCCTAATTCCATAAGGAATTTCAGCAACAATGCTAAACTCGAAAACTTTAGTAGATTGATTTTTCTCAAACGTGGTCTCAGCCCTAAAGGCTGCCATTACATGGCTTATATAGCCCCTTGGGACGTCCATATGGTCCCCAAACCAATTACAACTCAACACTATATGGTTTTAGATACGAACTCTCACAAAAAGGAAACTACAGTTTTCAGCCGTCATATTGTTTCGGTTATAACTTTTATTCGTGACGAATGTGAAGGTGGGACAAGATCCATTGCGTAGCCCTTGAAATTATCTTTCCAACGAGTACAAGAACACCTGAATCGGACTCCGTTTGTGAAAGTTATGTCCTTTTTAGTAACTGCCTGTCAGGCTGTCCCGAACCGAGTCCGAGTTGAATCCTGAGTTGAATCCGAGTTTGAATTGGGTTGAGCACGTGGGAAGTCTGAATTTGGCTTGAAAATCTTATCCAAAACTTGTGGTTTAAGTCCTTGGGCTCCTCCCTTTTGCTCTCCCACTGCATGGGCTTCTTTCCTCCTTGATCAACTACATGGGCTGCTTGGCTTTCTCCTTTCCATTCCCATGGGCTTTGAGCTTTTTGTTCTTGGTAGTAAATATGATTAACCTCCTTTAGCTTCTCCATTGCTTTGCCCTGGAATCATCATAATATTCAAACCTAATAATAAACAAGAATTTGGCATAAGGTAGTATATCGTTCCCACAAATAGAAAGAAAGTCATTAAGAAACAAATTCACCTGACAATATTTAATGCGGCTCAATACTTCTTTCCAGTGAAATAATGTATTTGATTGAAAAGTACTAATCATGTCTGTATCCACATCATCCTCCCCTTCTTCAAGAAAAGCCGTCCTCGGCTTTTGATAGCCTGAAATTGTACTAAAGAAAGAATACAACGTGTATGCATGGTATATGTATTGGTCCGTTACACCCCTTCCGTCTTTCACATTATTATTACCTGGAGGTGCAGTAAGCAAAAAGAACAACACATATGCGTGGTATATGTATGAATCAATTGTTGTGTCATTCTCATTCTTACTGTTTTGCACAAACCAATTGATACTACAACAGCTATCAAATGCATACATTGCAATGTTTTCATTCACACCATTCTCCCTCCCATAAAAAAAAGTCATCCTCGACTTTGAGAAGTACGTGGACAAGTCATTAATGGGCAAAACCAGATCAAACGGTTCAAATATGGAAGAGAAAATTTTAAGTGCCTTCCATGCTTCAACTGCGCTACTCTGATTATTTGTACATGATTGTTCATTGAAAGAGGAACAAGTAGGCACAAGAACTCTTTGTAAACAGCAAGCACTATTGTTAAACCTCATCTCCTTGTGGTCATGATATGGCACAAAAGTTTGTTTATCCAAAATATGCAAGTTCAATTCAGCAAGCTTATCACATGTAATGCATATTCGGTAAACATAAAACTTGTCATCTACACCATAATCTCCGATCAAATTAAACTTATAGGTGTAGGCATAAACAGTAACTAGTGATTTTAAACATGAAATTTCAGCAAGATTCTCAACCACACTAGATAGCTCTCTAGGATCATCAAACATGATATAGTACAAAGAATCACTAGGAGATATTTGAGTAAGAACTTCCTTATGAGTAATCAATTCCACATTATGTAAATTGAGCAAAGAAATTTCAGAACATGGAATTTTCATTCGCACATATGAGTTCTCACAAGTACTCACCGTTTCACAATCAATTTCAACACCAGTATTGTTACCTTTGTTGTTCTCCTCAGTTGATGTAGGTGTTGTGGGTATTAAATCATCTTGATGTAACAATGGAACAGCAAGTATTTCATCTTCAACCGTGGTTATCTCCTCATCTTTGACTTCCAATGATGCCGGTTGTTGAATGTTTAATTCCTCATCTTCAATTTCAACCTGCACAATGTGAGAAACAACACTAGAAGTAGACATTAATGTGTTAGTTTCAAAATCAACCTCACTTTGTCTATCTTCTACTTCTCTCGTTTCTTTTGGTGTATCTCTCACACTCTCAATTTGGATGCTCTCAAACTCACATATGGTGGAATCACACAGCTCACTCTTTTTAACACTCTCACTCAATTTGGTTATGTGGCTCTCATTCTCACATGGGTTTTGATGCATCTCAATTGTTGTACGTGTCATTGGGGCAGCACAAGATGTCTCCTTTACCGAAGGGAAAGTCCCATGCTCGGTCATCTTCTCACATGACACACCAATAGCAGCATAAGAATTGAAGAATGGACTTGGATAGAACTGTGGTGTATGCCTCTCCAAAAGTCTCTTCTCCTGCTCAATAGCGCAATTCACAAGGTCATGCATGCTACAAAAATATTTACCATGAAGTGCAGTGGCAATCTCAAAATTCAAGCCTTCTTTGAAATATGCCTTCTCCCTTAATGCACTTGTGACACCGGCACGACGCAATGCATGCTTCAACTCATAATAGTAATCTTGAACGTTATTACTCCCTTGGGTGATATTCTCCAGATGGTGAAGCAATTCCTGTGCATAACAGGATGGTACAAACTCGCTTCTCATGAACGCCTTCAAATCTGACCAAGATTGAATGGGTTGTTTTCCAAATAGTTGTTGCCACCAACTATAAGCATAGTCTTCAAACTCTCTAGTGGCACGCATCACCTCTTGGGATTTGGGGAGCTTCTGAAATCTAATCACTTTCTCCATTCGCCATTCCCATTCAAGATACTCCTCTGGGTCATTACTGCCATAGAAAGGAACAAATGTATCTTCTTCTTGTTGTGGTCGAAGTGCCCGCACAATGTCATTCACGATGTTTGTTTGTAACACCTTCATTTGTTGATTGAGCTCAATACGAAGATCCTGCATATCCGCCTTGAGTTGTCCCTCCATTACAGTTTCTTGTGTAATGTACTTCTCAAGCAATGACGTTGGAAATGGTATCATAGTTTTCTTCTCCTCCTGTCATGGTTAATAGCAAAAAGAAGACACAAAAGCCACAAATATATGGGTAATATGTGGAGTCACTCAATCTCACTTTTCCTCAACCAAGTAAAGTTCTTACCTTTCCGAAGTGAATTGAGACCAAAAGAAACTTACACTTGGTGGTGGCTACAATAACAAGTGATGATCAAGCGGATTTAAAAGTGACTCACAATTGCACAGCAAAGGATATTTTGTGGAGCTTGGTTAGGAAGTATTTATCCTACACGATCTGAATTTCACGATGTTGTAAAATTAAGTAATAATCCAAGCTAGAATACTTTGCCTAAGTGCTGATCCAAAAGATATAAGTGAAGTGTATGAACGCACACGCAAAGATCAATGTGACTCAATGCAACAAAGGAATGAGCTAGATGGGAACAAATAGGAACAATAGCTCGTTTGCATCAAGTACTAGGAGAGACGCTAGCCAATTGCAATAACAAGAATAGAGGGCACAAGATTGCTCAGATCACTCACCCAATAGGAGCTAGGACCACTCACCCAATCAGCCTTCTCTCATTTTTTTTTCCTCTTTTTTTTTTTGCTCACCTCTTTTTTTTTGCTACCTTGCCAATCACCCAAATATGTTCAACTCACTGTTCTGAGTCTATCTTTGCATATGGGTCACAAACTTTTGTGGAAGGTAGGGATATCTCTCTCTCTAAACTTTGATTTTTTTTTCGGCCGGAGTGGTGATGCACAAGCCCAATATTCAGCTATAAGTATTCAGGAGCAGCCCTCAATGCAACATCAATGACTAGTCTCAAGTATTCAAAGGATATAAGTGAAGCTCGTATGTGTGGTGTTCAGCCGTATGGTTTTCAAGGAAGCCAACGCGAACACTAACACCTCCTTAGAGTTGGTTTCGGATGGCAACTTCCAAACGGATTCGGAAGTGGACAGCTAGCCAAAACCGACTTGGATTCTAGAGTTGTACTCAGATTGATCTGAGAGGAGTTATGGATACGGACTCAACTTCAAGAGTAAATTGAATCTACCTTTTTTTTGTTTTATGGGGACACAAGATCAAGTTACACGAAGGAACACAAAGATCAGCACGTAAACAAAATTTCTAATGGATCAAGACTTAATAAAACTCACGACAATAGCAGATGCAAAACTAGGGTTTGGATTTTTTTTGTGTTTTTGGTTTATGGACTATAGGACAGCAAGTAATAACTGAAATTTAAAGGGATAAGATCCTAC
This sequence comes from Dendrocalamus latiflorus, assembly GCA_017311315.1. Lineage (NCBI taxonomy): Eukaryota > Viridiplantae > Streptophyta > Magnoliopsida > Poales > Poaceae > Dendrocalamus > Dendrocalamus latiflorus. The sequence continues at coordinate 17,062,940 of CM029615.1, read as the reverse complement.
CGAGTAAACCGCGCTCTGATACCAAGATGATACGAGGTCGCCCGATCTTCTCGACGTAGGATGGATACTCACGGGAGTCTTGGTGAATCGTAATGATCCTCCAATGCCAATGCAAGGGACGAACACTCTTTAATCCGCCAAAACACACTCGTGTTGATTTCGCCGACCACCAAGCGAAGATCTATCGTGCACCCAATTCCCAGCGGAAAGGCTGAACGATCTTGATTGAATAAGATACTCCTAGTTCCATAAGGAATTTCAGCAACAATGCTAAACTCGAAAACTTTAGTAGATTGATTTTTCTCAAACGTGGTCTCAGCCCTAAAGGCTGCCATTACAAGGCTTATATAGCCCCTTGGGACGTCCATATGGTCCCCAAACCAATTACAACTCAACACTATATGGTTTTAGATACGAACTCTCACAAAAAGGAAACTACAGTTTTCAGCCGTCATATTGTTTCGGTTATAACTTTTTATCCGTGATGAATTTGAAGGTGGGACTAGATCCATTGCGTATCCCTTGAAATTATCTTTCCAACGAGTACAAGAACACCTGAATCAAACCCCGTTTGTGAAAGTTATGTCCTTTTTAGTAACTGCCTGTCAGGCTGTCCCGAACCGAGTCCGAGTTGAATCCTGAGTTGAATCCGAGTTTGAATTGGGTTGAGCACGTGGGAAGTCTGAATTTGGCTTGAAAATCTTATCCAAAATTTGTGGTTTAAGTCCTTGGGCTCCTCCCTTTTGCTCTCCCACTGCATGGGCTTCTTTCCTCCTTGATCAACTACATGGGCCGCTTGGCTTTCTCCTTTCCATTCCCATGGGCTTTGAGCTTTTTGTTCTTGGTAGTAAATATGATTAACCTCCTTGAGCTTCTCCATTGCTTTGGCCCCGGAATCATCATAATATTCAAACCTAAAAATAAACAAGAATTTGGCATAAGGTAGTATATCGTTCCCACAAATAGAAAGAAAGTCATTAAGAAACAAATTCACCTGACAATATTTAATGCGGCTCAATACTTCTTTCCAGTGAAATAATGTATTTGATTGAAAAGTACTAATCATGTCTGTATCCACATCAGTCCGACGCAGAGGCGCCGAGGCCACGCGGAGCTCCGTCAGAGGCGAGTGGGATGACCTTCATCGCAGGCGGGCACACGCCGCGTGAAACCCGCAGACATCAAGGCAGAGGCCTGGGTGAACAGGCGAAGCCGACTCTGTCCATTGCTGGAGAGCAAGGAGTTCCAACCGATCCGGGTTGAAGCCAGGCCTCGCTCTGCTGAATGTCCTGCCGTGAAGCCGTACGAGCGGTCCTGCGCGGAGCCGAGCGCATGCAGGCGAGGTCTTGAGGCGCGGAGGCCGAGAGGAGTACCGGGCGACCTCGTCGGAGCCGAAGAAACCTGCGAAGGATGTGGCGGGCGAGAGAGAGAAGCTTGTGCATGCATGGGCGGGTAGTTTTAGGCGCACGCACGGATGGTTGGATGGATTTTTCTGGATGCCTGCGTGGATGGCTACACGGGGCACGTGCTTGGATGGAAACTCATGCTTAGTGCGTGGATGAGTATTTCATGCCTGCGTGCGTGTGGCTCATGTGTGTATAGATGGATGAGGCTCACTTGCATGCATGGACAGGGCAATGGACCAATACTCCGGATGCCTGCACACGTGAAACTCAACACTCTTACCTGATGTTCGCAGCGCAGAGGCGAGCGAAGCGCGAGCGGAGGTCGAGGCTCCAGCTTCGGCAGCACGGAGCAGCGTAGCGCTCTGAGACTTCGACGTGGAGGGCTGCGTCATGGAGGCCGGCACGCGGAGACCCCGATGCGAACAACTACGCCTCGGGCTTGGAGAACGGAGGTCGAGGCTCCAGCTTCGGCAGCACGGAGCAGCGTAGCGCTCTGAGACTTCGACGTGGAGGGCTGCGTCATGGAGGCCGGCACGCGGAGACCCCGATGCGAACAACTACGCCTCGGGCTTGGAGCGGAGGCAGAGCGGCGCCACACTTTGCTACTCTAACAGTACTTAGCAATGGATGAAAGATCGATAGATCTACTAAATCCGCACAAAGGCTTAAACGCAGCAAAGTAGCGCTCAACAGTGGATGGATCTTTCAGATCTGCAGGGATACTTGCCTACCAGGTGGGTGGATCTGTCAGATCTACCTCTTCTTACCTTTGACGGCATCTTTGTTCCAATCGATCGAAATCCAGCGTGCTAGGAGGTGTCCCAGCCCGGCCATGGAGCGCATCTTCCTCACGATGGTGGTACGCGACTTCTTGCCCAGTCCCCACGGACGGCGCCATCTGTCGTAGCTACGAGCTAAACAGGAAAGAGGGGACTAGTGAGGAGGAAGAGGAGAGCATGCCTGTGGGAGTATTGGTGAGAATGAGAGGATGTCCTTTTCCTTTGCCCCTCCTGGGGGCTTATATATATGAGTGGGGTAGAATGGGAAATCCCCATTCTACCCCTTAGTGCTTACAAGCGATGAGGGTACATTGGTATATTTACACTGTTATAATCTTCTACACTATTGGGCCTATTACATGTTGGATTAGTTGCACGGCCCAGTCACGGGGGGTTGGGCCACCCCTACAACAAGTTTGTTTTCACGTGAGCTTCATTTTTTGCCTCGATTTCGTCCGCATATAGTTTACAGAACCCTCTTGAACACGTTGCGAAGGAAAGTTTCATACCAATGACCGGATTCGAAATGTACGCCAAAATGAGCTAGGGCACATATGTAGCCCATTCAGGGTGTTCGACACTCAGTTTCATTTCGTGCCTTGATTTTGTCCGCATCTAGATTCTTGTATCCGTCGAAACCTGTTGTGGAGGAAATTTTCACATCGACTCAGATGGACTCGAAATGCATGCCAAAATGAGCTTGGGTACTTCTAAAGTCCGTTCGGGGTGTTTGGGAAACAGTTTTATTCCGTACCTCGATTTCGTCAGCATAGTGTCAGTTGATGCCGTCGAGCCCATTGTGGAGGAAAGTTTTTACACCGACTCGACAGTCCTGAAGAGCATGCCAAAATGAGCTAGGAAGCATATGATGTCAATTTGAGGCGTTTGGCACAAGTTTCTTTTCGTTCTGCGATTTCATCCGCAGCGAGTTTCTACTGCACGTCAGAACCCATCGTGGAGGAACGTTCCACACATGCTAGGATGGAATCAAAATGCACACCAAAATGAACTGGGCGCATGTTAAGTCTATTCAGGATGTTTGGCTGCCAGTTTCGTTTCGAGCCTTGAGTTTGTCTGCACGGAGTATGTAGTATCCGTTGTAACCTGTTGCGGGGGAACTTTTCGCATCGACTAGGACGGTTTCGAACTGCTTTACCAATATGAGCTAGGCTACGTATGAAGTCTATTCGGGGTGTTTGGCAATCAGTTTTACTTCGTGCCTTGATTTCATCCACGTGGAGTGAACTGAAGCCATCGGAAGCCGTTGTGGAGAAATGTTTCACATCGACTTTGACGAATTCAACAAGCACGCCGAAACGAGCTGTGGCCCATATGAAGCCCATCCAGGTTGTTTGGGACTTATTTTTATTTTATGCATCAATTTCATCCGCATCGATTTAACAATTACCATCGGAAATCGCTAGGGCAGAAAGTTTCACAACGACTCAACCAGATTCGAAATGAATGCCAAAATAAGCTTAGGCGCATACGATGTCCATTCGGTGTGTTTTCAAGTCAGCTTCATTATGTGCCTCGATTTCGTCCGCATAGAGTTTACAGAACCCTCTTGAACACGTTGCGGAGGAAAGTTTCAAACCAATGAACGGATTCGAAATGCACGCCAAAATGAGCTAGGGCACATATGTAGCCCATTCGGGGTGTTCAGCACTCAGTTTCATTTCGTGCCTTGATTTTGTCCGCATCCGTCGAAACCTGTTGTGGAGGAAATTTTCACATCGACTCAGATAGACTCGAAATGCATGCCAAAATGAGCTTGGGTACTTCTAAAGTCCGTTCGGGGTGTTTGGCAAACAGTTTTATTCCGTACCTCGATTTCATCAGCACAGTGTGAGTTGATGCCGTCGAGCCCATAGTGGAGGAAAGTTTTTACACCGACTCGACAGTCCTGAAGAGCATGCCAAAATGAGCTAGGAGGCATATGATGTCAATTTGAGGCGTTTGGCACACAGTTTCTTTTCATTCTGCGATTTTGATGAGACGATGGGGTCCCGATCTTCCGATAGGATGATAACTATCGATTTTGGCGGAGGTGACCCTTGCGATCCGACTACAACCGAACGACGTCGCTTGCGCCTTAGCAATCGCTGAACCACACTCCAAGTTGTTATCAACCGTGCCAAGAACGCGGTTGACCTGACCACGAAGGTCTATTCCTGCATGCAATCGAAGAACACGCAAGAACAAGATAACAAGCAATCTGAAATTGCAAATATTGATATGAAATCAAAAGGTGGGATTCCGAAGGCTGTCTTGACAGGTGGTCGTCCGACACAACTGAAGAACAGAAGTTTGCATAATAGCTAAACCTAAACTCAACAAAATCCAAGTCCTAACAAGGGAGGCGGCGGCTCCTTTATAGGGAGAACAACCAGGAGGGGCGTCCAAAGTGCATGCTCTAGGGTTACAAGGCCCATGGGCCCAATTGGTGGTGGCGCAGCACCCTTTTGACTCGGACTCAAAAACCAACGTGAATTATTTTGATGATTGCAGCCGGCTCGGATGTAATTTGAAGATGCGGTTTGATCCGTTGGAAAGTAGACTTCATAAGCTTTCCATGAAGTACAAGAACGTCCCAAACGGAGTCCGTATGAGAAAGTTACGTTCGTTTCAACTTGCACAATGAATTGGCAGGAGAAATTCTAGTTAAAACTTCTTTATGTCTAACCAAAGCCACATGATCATTGTATGTGATTAATTCATCACATGAATCACTCAAAACAGCAGGCAATTCAATTATTTTTTGACAAGGTGCACTAAACTCATTCTCAATACTCAAATCAATGCAGTGTGACTTCTCTACTTGAAATATGGGCATGTCAGAATTGTTTTCCACTAAGTTTTGCTCTAAAATAGCATGAACGGCGCATAATTGTTGTTCTTCACAAGCATACTCACCGTGAGTGATGATAGCACCATGATCTTTACCTTTTTGGCTTCCCTCAAATGATGTAGGTGCATCCATCTCCTCATCTTCGTTCTCAACGAATGGAATCGATGGTTCAATCAACTCATGCTCCTTTTCGACATGGTTCTCAAATTCCTGCAAGTTGTTAGTCACAGAAAGAGGCACAAACAAGGGTTTGTTCTCATGTTTTTTGGCATTAAACATTCTCAGTTTCTCCTCAATCTGACTTTCAACCTTACAAGCAAGTATAAACAAATCATAGAGAGAATTATATTTTTTGTGAATGAGAATGTTCTTAATTTCTTGATTAAGCCCACCTAAAAATCTATTCTCTGTAGCTTCCACATGTTCCTCTAAATCACAACGCAACAAAAGAGCTTTCAATTCTTCATAGTATTCACTTACAGTTCTCCTACCTTGTTCTAAACGTTGCAATCTTTTTAACAAGTCACGTGAATAATATGAAGGAACAAATGTAGATCTCATCACTCGTTTCAAAACATTCCAAGTTTTAGGTACATGTGGTAGGCTACATTGTTTCCTCCACCAAAATAATGCGAAATCAGTGAATTCACTAGTAGCAGCCCTAACTCTTTTATCATCAGGAAAATCATAGCATGCAAAATTTCGATCTAATTGTATTTCCCAATCAAGATAAGCTTCAGGGTCATATCTACCAGCAAATGGCGGAATTGTAAACTTGGCATCATCATCACATACCTCTCTTGTTAACCTACCTGTGCCTTGTCGATTTTGTCGAAGTCGACAACGGTCGTGATCATTGGATCCCTCAATTCTGTTGTTGATGGTGGTGAGGGTCTTATTAATACGATCCAACAAGTTGTTGGTCTCACAAAAATTGCTACAATGTGATCTTGAACCTGTCATGGTTAGTAGAAAACAAGGAAATACACTAGAATTATGTAAGTCCCTATAAACTACTAGGAGGTGGAGCTTCGTAAGTCACACATCTCTCGAACTCTTACCAAGCTCTTACAAGTTCTTACCAATGCAAAACAGGTGGTGCAACTGGTGGCTGGTTCGTGATAACTTAACTCAAGTGATGGGTATAGCGATTGCAAGGGCTGGCGAGACCTGTTTGGTTAGTAGAAAAGTGGAGCTTGGATAGGCTATGTATTTTGTAGCAAAGGAAAACAATCAATTAATTTCAGAAATTGCACAGAATTGAATTATAGTTCGTATCTAGCACTTAGCCTATGTTGCTGATCAAACAAGGATAGGAGAAGGCCAAAACAAGTGTGTAACAATGTATAGGAGTGATGAGCACAAGATAATTCAATAGAATGCAATCTGGAATTGAAAAGCACAAGGATTGACCCAATTCTGAGAAAGCAGATTTCTGCCCACTGGACAGCACGTCGGTATTTTGGCCGTAACTTTTTGTCAGTTGCCTTTTTTTCAATGATTCTTTTTTTCTGTGTTTCCTGACGGCTTTTTCTACAACTTTTGTTTTGGGGCCATATTCTAGAAACCGACAGATAAAATCGCACAAAAATCACAAGCGCAGACTGTTACAGATTCAGTCCGGAAATTTGGGACAACTTGCACCGCAGATATCTTTTAAATGCCTTAATGGAATGAAGCGAAATTTTAGGAGCAGTTAGATAAGGAAGCTATAGGTCTAGTGGCGGTGGTTTCACTCAAAAAAGATATCGGAAACAAAAGATATGGCGTTTTTGGTGGCGGCTGCAGAGAAAGGACAGATCAGCCGAAATTGGAAATTAGGGTTTGGGGTGGGGATTTTTTTTGTTGGGATTTTTTTTATGGAATCAAGGATATGACCAGCAACTAGACAAAGCTAAAACGGACACAAATTCAATTTAGCAAACCAAAACTAACAGATTGAAAGGCACAACGGGGTTTGGACAGCGGAAATTAACTCTTTTTGTGGGGCAATTTTTCTGGACTATGGGAAATAAAAATCAATCTACTAACTAGGGATACAAAAAATTCCTACCGGTCAACTGAAGCTCTGATACCACCTGATGAGACGATGGGGTCCCGATCTTCCGATAGGATGATAACTATCGATTTTGGCGGAGGTGACCCTTGCGATCCGACTACAACCGAACGACGTCGCTTGCGCCTTAGCAATCGCTGAACCACACTCCAAGTTGTTATCAACCGTGCCAAGAACGCGGTTGACCTGACCACGAAGGTCTATTCCTGCATGCAATCGAAGAACACGCAAGAACAAGATAACAAGCAATCTGAAATTGCAAATATTGATATGAAATCAAAAGGTGGGATTCCGAAGGCTGTCTTGACAGGTGGTCGTCCGACACAACTGAAGAACAGAAGTTTGCATAATAGCTAAACCTAAACTCAACAAAATCCAAGTCCTAACAAGGGAGGCGGCGGCTCCTTTATAGGGAGAACAACCAGGAGGGGCGTCCAAAGTGCATGCTCTAGGGTTACAAGGCCCATGGGCCCAATTGGTGGTGGCGCAGCACCCTTTTGACTCGGACTCAAAAACCAACGTGAATTATTTTGATGATTGCAGCCGGCTCGGATGTAATTTGAAGATGCGGTTTGATCCGTTGGAAAGTAGACTTCATAAGCTTTCCATGAAGTACAAGAACGTCCCAAACGGAGTCCGTATGAGAAAGTTACGTTCGTTTCAACTTGCACAATGAATTGGCAGGAGAAATTCTAGTTAAAACTTCTTTATGTCTAACCAAAGCCACATGATCATTGTATGTGATTAATTCATCACATGAATCACTCAAAACAGCAGGCAATTCAATTATTTTTTGACAAGGTGCACTAAACTCATTCTCAATACTCAAATCAATGCAGTGTGACTTCTCTACTTGAAATATGGGCATGTCAGAATTGTTTTCCACTAAGTTTTGCTCTAAAATAGCATGAACGGCGCATAATTGTTGTTCTTCACAAGCATACTCACCGTGAGTGATGATAGCACCATGATCTTTACCTTTTTGGCTTCCCTCAAATGATGTAGGTGCATCCATCTCCTCATCTTCGTTCTCAACGAATGGAATCGATGGTTCAATCAACTCATGCTCCTTTTCGACATGGTTCTCAAATTCCTGCAAGTTGTTAGTCACAGAAAGAGGCACAAACAAGGGTTTGTTCTCATGTTTTTTGGCATTAAACATTCTCAGTTTCTCCTCAATCTGACTTTCAACCTTACAAGCAAGTATAAACAAATCATAGAGAGAATTATATTTTTTGTGAATGAGAATGTTCTTAATTTCTTGATTAAGCCCACCTAAAAATCTATTCTCTGTAGCTTCCACATGTTCCTCTAAATCACAACGCAACAAAAGAGCTTTCAATTCTTCATAGTATTCACTTACAGTTCTCCTACCTTGTTCTAAACGTTGCAATCTTTTTAACAAGTCACGTGAATAATATGAAGGAACAAATGTAGATCTCATCACTCGTTTCAAAACATTCCAAGTTTTAGGTACATGTGGTAGGCTACATTGTTTCCTCCACCAAAATAATGCGAAATCAGTGAATTCACTAGTAGCAGCCCTAACTCTTTTATCATCAGGAAAATCATAGCATGCAAAATTTCGATCTAATTGTATTTCCCAATCAAGATAAGCTTCAGGGTCATATCTACCAGCAAATGGCGGAATTGTAAACTTGGCATCATCATCACATACCTCTCTTGTTAACCTACCTGTGCCTTGTCGATTTTGTCGAAGTCGACAACGGTCGTGATCATTGGATCCCTCAATTCTGTTGTTGATGGTGGTGAGGGTCTTATTAATACGATCCAACAAGTTGTTGGTCTCACAAAAATTGCTACAATGTGATCTTGAACCTGTCATGGTTAGTAGAAAACAAGGAAATACACTAGAATTATGTAAGTCCCTATAAACTACTAGGAGGTGGAGCTTCGTAAGTCACACATCTCTCGAACTCTTACCAAGCTCTTACAAGTTCTTACCAATGCAAAACAGGTGGTGCAACTGGTGGCTGGTTCGTGATAACTTAACTCAAGTGATGGGTATAGCGATTGCAAGGGCTGGCGAGACCTGTTTGGTTAGTAGAAAAGTGGAGCTTGGATAGGCTATGTATTTTGTAGCAAAGGAAAACAATCAATTAATTTCAGAAATTGCACAGAATTGAATTATAGTTCGTATCTAGCACTTAGCCTATGTTGCTGATCAAACAAGGATAGGAGAAGGCCAAAACAAGTGTGTAACAATGTATAGGAGTGATGAGCACAAGATAATTCAATAGAATGCAATCTGGAATTGAAAAGCACAAGGATTGACCCAATTCTGAGAAAGCAGATTTCTGCCCACTGGACAGCACGTCGGTATTTTGGCCGTAACTTTTTGTCAGTTGCCTTTTTTTCAATGATTCTTTTTTTCTGTGTTTCCTGACGGCTTTTTCTACAACTTTTGTTTTGGGGCCATATTCTAGAAACCGACAGATAAAATCGCACAAAAATCACAAGCGCAGACTGTTACAGATTCAGTCCGGAAATTTGGGACAACTTGCACCGCAGATATCTTTTAAATGCCTTAATGGAATGAAGCGAAATTTTAGGAGCAGTTAGATAAGGAAGCTATAGGTCTAGTGGCGGTGGTTTCACTCAAAAAAGATATCGGAAACAAAAGATATGGCGTTTTTGGTGGCGGCTGCAGAGAAAGGACAGATCAGCCGAAATTGGAAATTAGGGTTTGGGGTGGGGATTTTTTTTGTTGGGATTTTTTTTATGGAATCAAGGATATGACCAGCAACTAGACAAAGCTAAAACGGACACAAATTCAATTTAGCAAACCAAAACTAACAGATTGAAAGGCACAACGGGGTTTGGACAGCGGAAATTAACTCTTTTTGTGGGGCAATTTTTCTGGACTATGGGAAATAAAAATCAATCTACTAACTAGGGATACAAAAAATTCCTACCGGTCAACTGAAGCTCTGATACCACCTGATGAGACGATGGGGTCCCGATCTTCCGATAGGATGATAACTATCGATTTTGGCGGAGGTGACCCTTGCGATCCGACTACAACCGAACGACGTCGCTTGCGCCTTAGCAATCGCTGAACCACACTCCAAGTTGTTATCAACCGTGCCAAGAACGCGGTTGACCTGACCACGAAGGTCTATTCCTGCATGCAATCGAAGAACACGCAAGAACAAGATAACAAGCAATCTGAAATTGCAAATATTGATATGAAATCAAAAGGTGGGATTCCGAAGGCTGTCTTGACAGGTGGTCGTCCGACACAACTGAAGAACAGAAGTTTGCATAATAGCTAAACCTAAACTCAACAAAATCCAAGTCCTAACAAGGGAGGCGGCGGCTCCTTTATAGGGAGAACAACCAGGAGGGGCGTCCAAAGTGCATGCTCTAGGGTTACAAGGCCCATGGGCCCAATTGGTGGTGGCGCAGCACCCTTTTGACTCGGACTCAAAAACCAACGTGAATTATTTTGATGATTGCAGCCGGCTCGGATGTAATTTGAAGATGCGGTTTGATCCGTTGGAAAGTAGACTTCATAAGCTTTCCATGAAGTACAAGAACGTCCCAAACGGAGTCCGTATGAGAAAGTTACGTTCGTTTCAACTTGCACCATTGCAGCAGTCCGAATCTGATTCCAGTACGTGACTAACACGGACTCTTTTGATGATTGCGGCTGTCTCGGATAGAATTTGAAGATGGGGTTGAATCCTTTAGAAAGTAGACTTGATAAGCTTTCCATCCAGTACAAGAACGTCCCAAACGGAGTCCGTATGAGAAAGTTACGTCCGTTTAAACTTGCACCATTGCAGCAGTCCGAGTCTGATTCCAAAACGTGTCCAACTCGAATTCGTACTTGACTTGGTCCCAAAGTGACGTGGTGACCTCCATTATTCCTTCCATGCATGTCCAGGACTCCATGTCCCTTTCCTTCATTCTTTCCCAAATTCCTAAGCACAATTAAATCACTTGCATTAGGTAGCGGTCTATTCTCAGTAACATATGAAGGCTGAAGAAACGAATTCACCTTTAGTTCAATCTTGATATTGGGCGCGATTGTCGTATGTGTTTGTGGCGTGGTCACATCAGATTTCATCCGCAGCGAGTTTCTACTGCACGTCAGAACCCATCGTGGAGGAAAGTTCCACACATGCTAGGATGGAATCAAAATGCACGCCAAAATGAGTTGGTCGCATGTTAAGTCTATTCAGGATGTTTGGCTGCCAGTTTCATTTCGAGCCTTGATTTTGTCCGCACGGAGTATGTAGTATCCGTTGTGACCTGTTGTGGAGGAACGTTTCGCACTGACTAGGACGGTTTCGAACTACTTTACCAAAATGAGCTAGGCTACGTGTGAAGTCTATTCGGGGTGTTTGGCAGTCAGTTTTATTTCGTGCCTTGGTTTCATCCACGTGGAGTGAACTGAAGCCATCGGAAGCCGTTTTGGAGAAATGTTTCACATCGACTTTCGAATTCAACAAGCACGCCGAAACGAGCTGGGGCCCATATGAAGCCCATTAAGGTTGTTTGGCACTTATTTTTATTTTATTCATCAATTTCATCCGAATCGATTTAACTAATACCATCGGAAATCGCTAGGCGCATGCGATGTCCATTCGGTGTGTTTTCAAGTCAGCTTCATTATGTGCCTCGATTTCGTCCGCATAGAGTTTACAGAACCCTCTTGAACACGTTGCGGAGGAAGATTCAAACCAATGAACAGATTCGAAATGCACGCCAAAATGAGCTAGGGCACATATGTAGCCCATTCGGGGTGTTCGGCACTCAGTTTCATTTCGTGCCTTGATTTTGTCTGCATCCAGATTCTTGTATCCGTCGAAACCTGTTGTGGAGGAAATTTTCACATCGACTCATATGGACTCGAAATGCATGCCAAAATGAGCTAGGGTACTTCTAAAGTCCGTTCGGGTTGTTTGGCAAACAGTTTCATTCCGTACCTCGATTTCGTCAGCACAGTGTGAGGTGATGCCGTCGAGCCCATTGTGGAGGAAAGTTTTTACACCGACTCGACAGTCCTGAAGAGCATGCCAGAATGAGGTAGGAGGCATATGATGTCAATTTGAGGCGTTTGGCACACGGTTTCTTTTCATTCTGCGATTTCATCCGCAGCGAGTCTGGAAAAACAGGAGATTTCAGATCCGCGTAAGCCAACAGGCACATACGCGGCAGCTTCGACCCCAAAAAACGTCGTTTAGGCCCTCAAAACGGGCCCGCAAACCGAGGAAAAATCAAGTTTCTCAGAATTCGCTCAAAATTGACAGAGTGCTTCTACAAGTGATTCTAAGGTTCCCCGTGCAGACGGCATCCTTTTTCGAGCTCCGGAACTCCGTGTGCTGTGTCATCTAGTTGTCTTTCTGCGCGGTGTACTCGTTTGTGTTCTAGGCTCGCGTCTCTAGTACGGTCTAGCCTAGGGCCAGCACCAACCGGCGTTGAACGATTTTTCAGCTTGCATTTTCTGAATTGATTATTGCTACTTCTTGCTACCAAACTTGAGCCTTCCCAGCTACACCTTTTCTACAACCGTATAGGCTGAGCTTCACCTGGCAATCGCTCCATCCAATCTTCGCAGATATATTGTCATCGCTGGTTGCCGATCGCCCTGTGTGCTTGGTAAGAATTGGTAAGAATTCGATAGAAGGTTTGAGACAAGCGACTTTTGAACCACCATTCCCTAGTACTTGTTAGGGACATATTCTTGTATTTTTGCTAACAATGGCAGGTCTGGAGAGTTTTTAGATCAGAACTCATCTCATAGTCCTCACACGAAGGGAATCATACAACATTTCACACGCGAAATGAATTGTTGTGCGGAGGGCCTTGAGGAGGATGTCAGAGTCACAAATGAGCGACTTGCTCAACTCGAGGGCGCCCAGATTGAGACAAACACAACGCTTGCTGCGATGAAGAAAGCACAAGGTATCACTAACATGTCTTTGGTAGATATTATGGCGCGCCTTGAGGAGATTGCCCAAGCTTCGGCTGTTGTTCCCCCTGCTGTGACGGTAGAGGGACAAGATGAAGTTGACAATGCGCGTGTTAACCGACAGGGTATGCAAAGAGATCCCCCACGACGTGAGGTACGTGACCACGATGATGCTTTTGCTAAGGTTAAATTCACTATGCCCTCTTTTAATGGTAAATATGATCCTGATGGTTATCTTGATTGGGAACTAGCTGTTGATCAAAAATTTACTTGCCATGATTTTCCTGAGAATAGACGAGTTAGGGCTGCTACTAGTGAATTTACCGATTTTGCTTCTATTTGGTGGAAAGAACATTGCCGTCAACATCCCAATAACATACCAAACACTTGGGAGGCTTTAAAATTGATTATGCGCCATCGATTTGTTCCCTCATATTATGCTCGTGATTTGTTAAATAAACTGCAACGTTTACAACAAGGTGCAAAGTCTGTGGAAGAATACTATCAGGAATTACAAATTGGTATGTTGCGCTGTGGGTTAGTTGAGAATGAGGAGGCATCAATGGCTAGGTTTTTGGGAGGGTTGAATCGTGAAATTCAAGACATTCTTGATTACAAAGATTACAACTCCATGACTAGATTGTTTCATCTTGCTTGCAAAGCTGAACGAGAATTGCAGGGATGCCAGACGAGAACGCCATCTAACTTTTCTGCAGGTCGCACAAATTCATGGATGCCGCGTACACCTTCTTCCTCATCCACTTTGGCGCCCCCGCCATTACCCTCCAACAGCAAGCAGCGCCCTACTACGTCAAATTCAGCGCCACGAGTTTCCGAAGCACCCAAATCAGCACCACAACTTTCTGCAAAAACTTCCTCTTCGGTTGCTTCGACAGGACGGACGAGGGACGTTCAATGCCATCGATGCAAAGGCTTTGAACACATGATGCGGGACTGTCCAAGCAAGCGTGTATTGATTATACGCGATGATGGTGGGTATTCTTCTGCTAGTGATCTTGATGATGAAACATATGCTATGCTTGCAAATGACCCTGCAGGACATGATGATGAGTCTGACCATGAGGAGGAACATGTTGGCGCCGAAGATGCCGACAAGTATTTGAGCATTATAGTGCAACGCGTACTAAGTGCTCAAGTGTCTCGTGCCGAGCAAAATCAGTGCCATAATTTGTTCCAAATCAACGGTGTTGTCAAGGAACGCTCGATACGAATAATTATTGATGGTGGAAGTTGCAACAACTTAGCGGGTATGGATATGGTGGAGAAGCTTGCTTTGCCAACCAAACCTCATACCCACCCATACCATATTCAGTGGTTCAACAACAGTGGTAAGTTAAAGGTAACACGGATGGTGAGAGTACACTTTTCTATGGGTTCATACCATGATTATGTTGATTGCGACATTGTTCCTATGCAAGCTTGTTCATTGTTATTAGGAAGACCTTGGCAATACGATACTGATTGTGTGCATCCTGGTAGGAGTAATCAATATTCTCTCATGTTTAATGGAAAGAAAATTGTGCTGCATCCTATGACTTATGAACAAATTGTTAAAGATGATCTTGCTAGAGCTAGTAGAGAGAAAAGCCGAGAGAATGCTGAGAGCGAAAATCAGATTGTAGCAAAAGAGCTTGAGCAACATAAAAAGAAAGAACCTAAATCTGTTCATGCGAAGAATAAAGAAATTAAATTGAAAGGTGCTTGTTTCCTTGCTACCAAATCTGACATGACTGAGCTGAATGCTAGTGATTCTGTTTGCTATGCATTAGTTTGCAAAGAAGCTTTGTTTTCCTTTGAGGATATCCCTCCTTCTTTGCCACCTGCTGTCACTAACATTTTGCAGGAGTACCAAGATGTCTTTCCAAAGGACATACCACCAGGGCTGCCACCACTTCGTGGGATTGAGCATCAAATTGATTTAATTCCCGGTGCATCTTTGCCCAACCGCGCACCATACAGGACCAATCCAGAAGAAACTAAAGAAATTCAGCGCCAAGTTCAAGAGTTGCTTGATAAAGGGTATGTGCGCGAATCCCTTAGCCCTTGTGCTGTTCCGGTCATTTTGGTACCAAAGAAAGATGGGTCATGGCGCATGTGTGTGGATTGTAGAGCAATCAATAATATCACCATTAGGTATCGTCATCCTATTCCTAGGTTAGATGATATGCTTGATGAATTGAGTCGCTCTGTTGTCTTTTCCAAGGTTGATTTGCGTAGTGGCTATCATCAAATCCGCATGAAATTAGGCGATGAATGGAAAACGGCATTTAAAACTATGTTTGGTTTATATGAGTGGTTAGTAATGCCTTTTGGTTTAAATAATACACCTAGTACCTTCATGAGATTAATGAACGAGGTTTTGCGTGCTTTCATTGGTAGATTTGTGGTGGTTTATTTTGATGATATATTGATATATAGCAAATCATTAGAAGAACATCTTGACCATTTACGTGCTGTTTTTAATGCTTTACGTGATGCACACCTATTTGGTAACCCTGAGAAGTGCACCTTTTGCACCGATCGAGTCGCATTTCTTGGCTATGTTGTTACTCCACAGGGAATTGAAGTTGATCAAGCCAAGGTTGAAGCAATACAGAGTTGGCTGACTCCTAACACGGTCACACGGGTGCGGAGCTTTTTAGGACTTGCCGGGTTCTACCGCCGCTTTGTGAAGGATTTCGGCACCATCGCCGCACCATTGAATGAGCTTACCAAGAAAGGTGTGCCATTTGTTTGGGGTGCCGCACAGGAGAACGCCTTCACCACACTGAAAGATAAGCCTTCACCACACTGAAAGATAAGTTAACACATGCACCTTTACTCCAACTCCCTGATTTCAATAAGACTTTCGAACTAGAATGTGATGCAAGCGGAATTGATTTACGTGGTGTGTTGTTACATGAAGGCAAACCTATAGCATACTTCAGTGAGAAATTGAGTGGGCCTAGTTTGAACTATTCTACTTATGATAAGGAGTTATATGCCCTCTTTCGAACCTTAGAAACTTGGCAACATTATTTATGGCCCAAAGAATTTGTTATACATTCTGATCATGAATCTTTAAAGCATATTCGAAGTCAAGGTAATCTGAACCGTAGACATGCAAGATGGGTTGAATTTATTGAGTCTTTTCCCTATGTCATAAAACACAAGAAGGGAAAGGAGAATGTTATTGCTGATGCTTTGTCTAGGAGATATTCCATGCTATCACAACTTGACTTCAAAATTTTTGGATTAGAGACTATTAAAGAGCAATATGTGCACGATGCTGATTTTGCGGAAATACTGTTGAATTGTAAAGAAGGGAAAATGTGGAATAAATTTATCAATAATGATGGGTTTGTGTTTAGAGCCAACAAGTTGTGCATTCCTGCTAGTTCCGTTCGTCTGTTGTTGTTACAGGAGGCACATGGAGGCGGGTTGATGGGACACTTTGGTGTGAAGAAAACGGAGGACATACTTGCTGATCATTTCTTTTGGCCAAAGATGAGACGGGACGTCGAGCGCTACGTTGCTCGCTGCACTACATGTCAAAGAGCTAAGTCACGACTTAATCCTCATGGTTTATATATGCCTTTACCTGTTCCTAGCGTTCCGTGGGAAGATATTTCGATGGACTTTGTTTTAGGATTGCCTAGGACAAAGAAGGGGAGGGATAGTATATTTGAGGTTGTTGATAGATTTTCTAAGATGGCCCATTTTATACCATGTCATAAAAGCGATGATGCTACCCGTATTGTTGATTTATTCTTTCGTGAAGTTATTCGCTTGCATGGTGTGCCCAATACTATAGTTTCAGATCGTGATACTAAATTCCTTAGCCATTTTTGGAGAACTTTATGGGCTAAATTGGGGACTAAGCTGTTATTTTCTACTACTTGTCATCCCCAAACTGATGGACAAACTGAGGTTGTGAATAGAACTTTGTCTACCATGCTTAGGGCTGTGTTGAAAAAGAATTTAAAAATGTGGGAAGAATGCTTGCCTCCTGTTGAGTTTGTTTACAATCGTTCATTGCATTCTACTACAAAGATGTGCCCTTTTGAAGTTGTTTATGGTTTTGTGCCTCGTGCTCCTATTGATTTAATGCTTCTTCCATCTTCGGAGAAATTGAACCCTAATGCTAAACAGCGTGCTGAATTGATTTTAAAAATGCATGAGACAACTAAGGAGAATATAGAACGCATGAATGCTAAATACAAACTTGCTGGTAGTCAGGGGAGGAAACGTTTAACTTTTGAACCTGGGGATCTTGTTTGGTTGCATTTAAGAAAAGGTAGGTTCCCTGAATTGAGAAAATCGAAATTGATGCCAAGAGCTGATGGTCCTTTCAAGGTGTTAGAAAAGATTAATGATAATGCATACAAGCTTCAACTGCCTGCAGATTTTGCTGTGAGTCCCACTTTTAACATTGCAGATTTAAAGCCCTACTTGGGAGAAGAGGACGAGTTTGAGTCGAGGACGACTCAAATGCAAGAAGGGGAGGATGATGAGGACATCCCTTCCATGGATACAACTCAGCCACAGAAAGTGTTACAAGGACCACTCACTCGAGCTCGTGCTCGTCAACTTAATTACCAGGTGAATTCATTCCTAGGTTCATGTATTACTGAGAAAAGACCGCTACCTAATGCAAGTGATTTAATTGTGCTTAGGAACCTGGGAAAGGATGAAGGAGAGGGACATGGAGTCATGGACATGCCTGGATGGAATAATGGAGTTCACCACGTCACTTTGGGGCCAAGCCAAACAAGAATTCGAGTTGGACATGTTCTGGAATCAGATTCGGACTGCTGCGATGGTACCAAGTTCAAACGGGCATAACTTCCTCATACGGACTCCGATTGGGACGTTCTTGTACTTCATGGAAATCTTAGGAAGTCTATTTTTCAACGGATCCAACCTCATATTCAAATTCCATCTGAGCCGGCCGCAATCATCAAAAGACTCCACGTTGGTTTCTGAGTCCGAGTCAAAAAAGGTGCTGCGCCACCTCCACTTGGGCCCATGGGATACGGGGTCGCCCGATCTTCTCGACGTAGGATGGATACTCACGAGAGTCTTGATGAATCGTAATGATCCTCCAATGCCAATGCAAGGGACGAACACTCTTTAATCCGCCAAAACACACTCGTGTTGATTTCGCCGACCACCAAGCGAAGATCTATCGTGCACCCAATTCCCAGCGGAAAGGCTGAACGATCTTGATTGAATAAGATACTCCTAATTCCATAAGGAATTTCAGCAACAATGCTAAACGCGAAAACTTTAGTAGATTGATTTTTCTCAAACGTGGTCTAAGCCCTAAAGGCTGCCATTACAAGGCTTATATAGCCCCTTGGGACGTCCATATGGTCCCCAAACCAATTACAACTCAACACTATATGGTTTTAGATAAGAACTCTCACAAAAAGGAAACTACAGTTTTCAGCCGTCATATTGTTTCGGTTATAACTTTTTATCCATGACGAATTTGAAGGTGGAACCAGATCCATTGCGTAGCCCTTGAAATTATCTTTCTAACGAGTACAAGAACACCTGAATCGGACTCCGTTTGTGAAAGTTATGGCCTTTTTAGTATCTTCCTGTCAGGCTGTCCCGAACCGAGTCCGAGTTGAATCCTGAGTTGAATCCGAGTTTGAATTGGGTTGAGCACGTGGGAAGTCTGAATTTGGCTTGAAAATCTTATCCAAAACTTGTGGTTTAAGTCCTTGGGCTCCTCCCTTTTGCTCTCCCACTGCATGGGCTTCTTTCCTCCTTGATTTCCCACGAATAGAAAGAAAGTCTTGAAGAAACAAATTCACCTGACAATATTTAATGCGGCTCAATACTTCTTTCCAGTGAAATAATGTATTTGATTGAAAAGTACTAATCATGTCTGTATCCACATCACCATGGGCCTTGTAACCTTCAGTTGCTAAGACTTGGATTTCGTTAAGTTTAGGTTTAGCCATTGTGCAAACTTTTGTTCTTCAGTTGTGTCGGACGACCACCTGTGATGGGACTAGGGGTCCCGATCTTTCGATTAGAGTGGTAGATTCGATTGGGGAAGGAGGTGACGTTGACGACCCGACTACAACCATCCAAGGACGTTGCGCCTTAGCGATCGATACACCAACTCCAGAGATTGTTCGTGACCTTGTCGGCGCACGATCAACCTAACCACGAGGGTTCTCGTTCCTGCAAGCAATCGAAGAACAAGCAAGAACAAGATGAACAGCAACTCAATTGCAAATAACGATGTAAGATTCAATCGAAAACAGAAACGGTGGGGTTCCAAAGACAAGTATTCGGGCGGTCTAGCCGACACGCGCGAGTACAAGGCAAAGCAGCAAAAGCTAACTTAGTCTAAACAAAACCCCCAAACCCTAGAAGAGGGTGCGGCTGCCTATTTAAAGTTCACGGAAGGTGGAGGGTCGGCCAAAACACAAGGAAGCCGAATAGGACTCGAATTACAAGGCCCAAGGCCCACTTTGACTCGGACTGGAAAAGCGTCGTTAATTGTTTTGCAGTTTCTGGTCGACTCGGATGGAATTTGGAGGTGCAGCCGGATCCATCTGAAAGTAGACTTCAAGAGCTTTCCAACGAGTACTCATGGGCTCTGAGAAACCTTCTGGATCAAAAGTTACGGCCGTTTGAAGTAGGCGCTGTCAACAAGGCCGAATCCGAGTCAAACTCGTGAACAGGACTTGGTTTGCGCTTGACGGTTCCACTTCTATTCTTGAGCTCATGTGGTTCTTCCCCATGGTTCCTAAGGACAATTAAATCATCACAAGAATTAAGTAGTATTCCATTCTTTGAAACATTTGTATGCAAACTTAGGAACGCATTCACCTGATGGTTAAGTTGACGTGCTCGCGCTCTAGTCATTGGTCCTTGTATCATAGTTTCAGTTTGATATGGAGTCGGCATGGTTGTATGCATGGAAAAGATGTCCTCATCATCCTCCCCTTCTTGCATTTGAGTCGTCCGCGACTCAAGGTCATCTTCTTGTCCCAAGTATGGCTTCAAATCTGCAATGTTAAAGGTGGGACTAACCCCAAAATCTGCAGGCAACTCAAGTTTATATGCATTGTCATTAATCTTTTCCAACACTTTGAAAGGACCATCAGCTCTAGGCATCAACTTAGACCTCCTCAATTCAGGAAATCTTTCTTTTCTCAAATGCAACCAAACTAAATCACCCGGTTGAAAAGTTAAATGCCTCCTTCCTTTACTACCTGCAAGTTTATATTTAGCATTCATGCGTTCAATATTTTCTTTGGTTGTCTCATGCAATTTCAACATCAAGTCAGCACGCTGTTTAGCATCAAAATTTAACTTCTCCGAAGATGGAAGTGGTACCAAATCAATAGGAGCACGAGGCACAAAGCCATAGATAATCTCAAAAGGGCACAACTTTGTAGTAGAATGCAGCGAACGATTATAAGCAAATTCAATATGAGGCAAGCATTCTTCCCACATTTTAATGTTCTTTTTCAAAACAGCCCTAAGCATGGTAGACAAAGTTCTATTCACAACTTCAGTTTGCCCATCAGTTTGGGGATGACACGTAGTCGAAAATAACAGCTTAGTCCCCAATTTAGCCCATAAAGTTCTCCAGAAATGGCTAAGGAATTTAGTGTCACGATCGGAAACTATTGTATTTGGCACACCATGCAAACGAACAACTTCACGAAAGAACAAATCAGCAATATTGGTAGCATCATCACTTTTATGACATGGTATGAAGTGTGCCATCTTAGAAAATCTATCCACAACAACAAATATGCTATCCCTCCCCTTCTTTGTCCTAGGCAGTCCTAAAACAAAGTCCATAGAAATATCTTCCCAAGGCACACTAGGAACAGGTAGAGGCATATACAAACCGTGAGGATGAAGTCGTGACTTAGCCTTTTGACACGTAGTGCAGCGAGCAACAAAACGTTCCACATCACGTCTCATCTTTGGCCAAAAGAAATGACTAGCAAGTATGTCTTCCGTCTTCTTCGCTCCAAAATGCCCCATCAGCCCACCTCCATGCGCTTCCTGTAACAACAACAAACGAACGGAGCTAGCTGGAATGCATAGTTTGTTAGCTCTAAACACAAATCCATCATTTAGAACAAATTTATTCTACGTTTTTCCCTCTTGGCAATTCAGCAACACGTCTTTAAAATCATCATCATGAACATAATGCTCCTTAATTATTTCCAATCCAAATATTTTGAAGTCAAGTTCTGAGAGCATGGTATATCTCCTAGACAATGCATCAGCAATAACATTCTCCTTTCCCTTTTTGTGTTTTATGACATAAGGAAAAGACTCTATGAATTCAACCCACTTTGCATGCCTACGGTTCAATTTTGCTTGACTTCTAATATGCTTTAATGACTCATGATCAGAATGAATGACAAATTCTTCGGGCCATAAATAATGTTGCCATGTCTCTAAAGTTCGAACTAGAGCATATAATTCCTTATCATAAGTAGAATAGTTCAAACTAGGCCCACTCAATTTTTCACTAAAGTATGCCACAGGTTTACCTTCTTGCAACAGCACACCACCCAATCCAATTCCACTAGCATCACATTCTAGCTCAAAAGTCTTACTAAAATCTGGAAGTTGGAGTAATGGTGCATGTGTTAACTTATCTTTCAATGTGGTGAAGGCGTCTTCCTGTGCATTCCCCCAAGTAAACGGCACCCCCTTTTTAGTGAGCTCATTCAATGGTGGAGCGATGGTGCTGAAATCCTTCACAAATTGACGATAGAATCCAGCAAGTCCTAGAAAACTTCGCACCTGCGTGACCGTTTTAGGAGTCGGCCAACTCTGTATTGCCTCAACCTTGGCTTGATCAACTTCTATGCCCTGTGGAGTAACAACATAGCCAAGAAAAGAGACTCGATCCGTGCAAAATGTGCACTTCTCAACGTTACCAAATAAACGTGCATTACGTAAAACATCAAAAACAGCACGTAAATGGCAAAGGTGTTCCTCTAGTGATCTGCTATATATCAATATATCATCAAAATAGACCACTATAAATTTACCAATGAAAGCACGCAAAACCTCGTTCATTAATCTCATGAATGTGCTAGGACCATTAGTTAAACCAAATGGCATCACTAACCACTCATACAAACCGAACTTAGTTTTAAATGCTGTTTTCCATTCATCTCCCAATTTCATGCGAATTTGGTGTTACCCACTACGCAAATCAACTTTAGAGAAGACAATAGAGCCACTTAATTCATCAAGCATATCATCTAACCTAGGAATAGGGTGACGATATCTAATGGTAATGTTATTGATCGCTCTACAGTCCACACACATACGCCATGATCCATCTTTCTTAGGCACTAAAATTACCGGAACAGCACAAGGGCTAAGAGACTCACGCACATAACCTTTATCAAGCAATTCTTGAACTTGACGCTGAATCTCCTTAGTTTCTTCCGGATTGGTCCTGTATGGCGCACGATTGGGCAAAGATGCCCCGGGAATCAAATCAATCTGGTGCTCAATCCCTCGCACTAGTGGTAGCCCTGGTGGCACGTCCTTTGGAAAGACATCCATGTACTCCTGCAAAAGATTAGTGACAGCAGGAGGCACAGAGGAAGGTACCTCCTCGAATGAAAATAAAGCTTGTTTGCAAAGTAAGGCATAGCAAATAGAAGTACTAGCGTACAGCTCATTCACATCAGACTTAGTAGGAAGAAAACATGCACCTTTCAATTTAATCTCATTTTTCATCTCATGAACAGATTTATAGTTTTTCTTTTTATGTTGCTCAAGTTCGCTTGCAACAATCTGATTTTCACTCCTATTATGATTTTTCTCTCTACTAGCTCTAGCAATCTCATCTTTGAAAATAGCTTCAGGAGACATAGGATGTAACACAATTTTCTTGTCATGATGCACAAAAGAATATTGGTTTGTCTTACCATGATGCAGTGAATCTTTATCATATTGCCACGGTCTACCTAACAGCATAGAGCATGCTTGCATAGGGACAACATCGCATTCTACAACATTGTGATAAGAACCAATAGCAAAATTTACTCTCACCATTCGTGTTACCTTCACCTTGCCGCTGTTATTGAACCATTGAATGTAGTAAGGGTGTGGGTGAGGTTTGGTGTTCAACGCAAGCTTCTCCACCATATCGGAGCTCACCAAGTTGTTGCAGCTCCCTCCATCAATTATCACTCGGCATGAACGTTCCTTCACGACGCACTTTGTTTGGAAAAGGATGTGCCGCTGATTTTGCTCCGCCCTCTCCATTTGTGCACTCAACACACGCTGCACAATGAGGCTCTCATAGCGCTCTGCATCTTCAGCACCAATGTGCTCTTCTTCTTGCTCCTTCCCACTACCTGCATGGTCAGCTGCAAGCATAGCATATGTATCCTCATCCAAATACTAGCAGAAGAATACTCACCATCATCTCTCACAATCAGAACACGCTTGGTTGGGCACTCACTCCTCACATGGCCATACCCCTTGCATTGATGACATTGGATATCCCTCGTTCGTCCCGTAGATGCAACGGACGAAGAGCTCTTTGCATGTGCTTGGGCTGCCCCCTTTGTTGCTTCGGATGCCCGAGATGCCGGATTTGATGATGAAAACCGTGGCTTGCTGTTGGAGGAAGAAGGTGCAGGGGGTTGGCTTGATGGTGCGGCAGATGCACGTTGAGACCAAATGTTTCCACGACCTGCAGAAACGTTAGTCCTAGTGCTCGCGCGTCGTCCCTGTACTTCTCTTTCTGCTTTACAAGCAAGATGAAATAAACGAGTGATAGAATTATATTCCTTGTAAGCTAAGATATCCTGAATTTCCCGATTCAAACCACCCATAAACCTAGCCATAGCGGCTTCCTTAGTTTCCTCTAAGTCACAACGCAGCATGTCTGTTTGCAATTCTTGAAAATATTCCTCTACACTTTTACTACCTTGCCTCAATTGTTGCAACTTATGTAACAAATCACGTGCATAATATGAGGGAACAAATCTAGCTCGCATGATTCTTTTTAATGCATCCCAAGTTTGTGGTATGGTGAAAGGATTTTTCTTACAATATTCACTCCACAAAACAGACGCAAAATCAGTAAACTCACTAGTAGCAGCCCTAACCCTTTTGTTTTCAGGGAATGCATGACAAGCAAATTTCTGATCAACAGCCAATTCCCAAGTGATATAAGCATCAGGGTTATATTTTCCATCAAAAAGTGGCATAGTGAACTTAATCTTACCAAGCGATTCATCATTGTCACATACCTCAGCCCGGCGTGGTTGACGTTGACGGTGAGCGTCCTCATCATCATCAATCTCAGTGTCAGCCGCATATTCGTCTCCACCATTTTCGTCCACCCTGCTGCCCAAGACACCAATGTTGGCACGAGTACGCTGAGTCGGTGCAGCGGGAGATGCACGGCCCCTCTCATCAAGACATCTCAAAATCTCAGCAAGTGAAGCGTTGACGGTGCCAACGGAAGCCTCCAATGTTGCAAGCGTAGTGTTGGTGTCGATCTGCGCGGCCTCCAATTGGCCAAGGCGTTCGTTGGTGACCCGTACATCCTCATCAAGTCCCTCAGTGTGCAGCTTCATTTGGCGCTCAAAGTGTTGTATGATGCCCCTAGTCCGAGGGGAATGTGGTGCTGCCCGTAGATCCTCTGGTTCTCCTGACATTGTTAGAAGAACACAAGAAACAAACCAAGAAGAGAAAAATAATAAAACTGTAGGTTATGCCCTCACAACTACTGGGATGTGGTTAAATCAAGTCGCACACTCTCAACCTGTTCTGTCAAGCTCTTACAAGTTCTTACCACAGCGAGCAGGTGGTGATGGCAGCCGACAGGTCAAGACAATATCTCCTGGAAATTGGGTGTATCGCTGCCTCGGTCGCTAGTCCCTGTGATGTGGTAGCCAAATCTGTGGAGCTATAGGTGGGCTGAGAGTGAACAAAGGATAACTAGAACCACATTAGTCAAAGCAAGTTGAATAATCGCTCAACGACGGCACCGTGCTGGTCCTAGGCTAGACCGTACTAGAGACGCGAGCCTAGAACACAAACGAAGACATACCGTGCAGAAAGAAACTAGATGGCGTTGCACACGGAGTTCTGGAGCTCGAAAAAGGGTGCCGTCTTCACAGGGTACCTTAGAATCACGTGCAGAAGGGCTCTATCAATTTTGAGTGAATTCTGAGAAACTTGATTTTTCCTCGGTTTGCGGGCCCGTTTTGAGGGCCTAAACGACGTTTTTTGGGGTCGAAGCTGCCACGTATGTGCCTGGTGGCTTACGCGGATC
>CM029615.1:16947494-17037494 GCA_017311315.1 Dendrocalamus latiflorus | reverse complement strand
AGAAATCTCCAGTTTTTCACTCTATCTTCCGATTTCCTTTCCAACGGATCAAGAATCGCTTCAATCGGAGGTCGTATGCAAAAGTTAGCTGTTTCTCTCTCCTCTATTTTTTTTCTTCTTTTTTTTTCTTTTTTTTATGCCGCGGCTCTTTCTAAATGCGGCTGCCTGTTCCTTCTTTTCTCTCTTTTCTCTCTCTCTCTCTCTCTCTCTTTTACACACGATGCAGTTGAATCCGAATTCGTGCCCTACTCCAAGACCAATTAGGGCAACCGAGTCCTCCTCCTTTTCTACCCTCCTATGACAGTTCGGATCTAACTGCAACGGTGAGTCCAAACGTGAACAGAACTCGAAACTCTAAAGTAACTAGACACTAAGACCAGCAAAGGGCACGACGATGCAACCGAAGACTCAACAAACAAAGACTATGCAGCAAACGCGTAAGGCTCAAATTGTTTCGGATTTTGGGAAATAGATCTGATCTGCTATTTTTTTTGGTTTCTGGACTGTAGGTAAAAATTGCAAAGACTAGATAAGATCTCTCACCGATCAACCTTGAGCTCTGATACCAACTGATAGGACTAGGGGTCCCGATCTTTCGATGAGAGTGGTAGATTCGATTGGGGAAGGAGGTGACGTTGACGACCCGACTACAACCATCCAAGGACGTTGCGCCTTAGCGATCGATACACCAACTCCAGAGATTGTTCGTGACCTTGTCGGCGCACGATCAACCTAACCACGAGGGTTCTCGTTCCTGCAAGCAATCGAAGAACAAGCAAGAACAAGATGAACAGCAACTCAATTGCAAATGACGATGTAAGATTCAATCGACAACAGAAACGGTGGGGTTCCGAAGACAAGTATTCGGGCGGTCTAGCCGACACGCGCGAGTACAAGGCAAAGCAGCAAAAGCTAACTTAGTCTAAACAAAACCCCCAAACCCTAGAAGAGGGTAGCGGCTCCCTATTTAAAGTTCACGGAAGGTGGAGGGTCGGCCAAAACACAAGGAAGCCGAATAGGACTCGAATTACAAGGCCCAAGGCCCACTTTGACTCGGACAGGAAAAGCATCGTGAATTGTTTTGCAGTTTCTGGTCGACTCGGATGGAATTTGGAGGTGCGGCCAGATCCATCTGAAAGTAGACTTCAAGATCTTTCCAACGAGTACTCACGGGCCCCGAGAAACCTTCTGGATCAAAAGTTACGGCCGTTTGAAGTAGGCGCTGTCAACAAGGCCGAATCCGAGTCAAACTCGTGATTAGGACTTGGTTTGCGCTTGACGGTTCCACTTCTATACTTGAGCTCATGTGGTTCTTCCCCATGGTTCCTAAGGACAATTAAATCATCACAAGAATTAAGTAGTATTCCATTCTTTGAAACATTTGTATGCAAACTTAGGAACGCATTCACCTGATGGTTAAGTTGACGTGCTCGCGCTCTAGTCATTGGTCCTTGTATCATAGTTTCAGTTTGATATGGAGTCGGCATGGTTGTATGCATGGAAAGGATGTCCTCATCATCCTCCCCTTCTTGCATTTGAGTCGTCCGCGACTCAAGGTCATCTTCTTGTCCCAAGTATGGCTTCAAATCTGCAATGTTAAAGGTGGGACTAACCCCAAAATCTGCAGGCAACTCAAGTTTATATGCATTGTCATTAATCTTTTCCAACACTTTGAAAGGACCATCAGCTCTAGGCATCAACTTAGACCTCCTCAATTCAGGAAATCTTTCTTTTCTCAAATGCAACCAAACTAAATCACCCGGTTGAAAGTTAAATGCCTCCTTCCTTTACTACCTGCAAGTTTATATTTAGCATTCATGCGTTCAATATTTTCTTTGGCTGTCTCATGCAATTTCAACATCAAGTCAGCACGCTGTTTAGCATCAAAATTTAACTTCTCCGAAGATGGAAGTGGTAGCAAATCAATAGGAGCACGAGGCACAAAGCCATAGACAATCTCAAAAGGGCACAACTTTGTAGTAGAATGCAGCGAACGAATATAAGCAAATTCAATATGAGGCAAGCATTCTTCCCACATTTTAATGTTCTTTTTCAAAACAGCCCTAAGCATGGTAGATAAAGTTCTATTCACAACTTCAGTTTGCCCATCAGTTTGGGGATGACACGTAGTCGAAAATAACAGCTTAGTCCCCAATTTAGCCCATAAAGTTCTCCAGAAATGGCTAAGGAATTTAGTGTCACGATCGGAAACTATTGTATTTGGCACACCATGCAAACGAACAACTTCACGAAAGAACAAATCAGCAATATTGGTAGCATCATCACTTTTATGACATGGTATGAAGTGTGCCATCTTAGAAAATCTATCCACAACAACAAATATGCTATCCCTCCCCTTCTTTGTCCTAGGCAGTCCTAAAACAAAGTCCATAGAAATATCTTCCCAAGGCACACTAGGAATAGGTAGAGGCATATACAAACCGTGAGGATTAAGCCGTGACTTAGCCTTTTGACACGTAGTGCAGTGAGCAACAAAATGTTCCACATCACGTCTCATCTTTGGCCAAAAGAAATGACTAGCAAGTATGTCTTCCGTCTTCTTCACTCCAAAATGCCCCATCAGCCCACCTCCATGCGCTTCCTGTAACAGCAACAAATGAACGGAGCTAGCTGGAATGCATAGTTTGTTAGCTCTAAACACAAATCCATCATTTAGAACAAATTTATTCCACGTTTTTCCTCTTGGCAATTCAGCAACACGTCTTTAAAATCATCATCATGAACATAATGCTCCTTAATTGTTTCCAATCCAAATATTTTGAAGTCAAGTTGTGGTAGCATGGTATATCTCCTAGACAATGCATCAGCAATAACATTCTCCTTTCCCTTTTTGTGTTTTATGACATAAGGAAAAGACTCTATGAATTCAACCCACTTTGCATGCCTACGGTTCAATTTTGCTTGACTTCTAATATGCTTTGATGACTCATGATCAGAATGAATGACAAATTCTTTGGGCCATAAATAATGTTGCCATGTCTCTAAAGTTCGAACTAGAGCATATAATTCCTTATCATAAGTAGAATAGTTCAAACTAGGCCCACTCACTCAATTTTTATCTAAAGTATGCCACAGGTTTACCTTCTTGCAACAGCACACCACCCAATCCAATTCCACTAGCATCACATTCTAGCTCAAAAGTCTTACTAAAATCTGGAATTTGGAGTAATGGTGCATGTGTTAACTTATCTTTCAATGTGGTGAAGGCGTCTTCCTGTGCATTCCCCCAAGTAAACGGCACCCCCTTTTTAGTGAGCTCATTCAGTGGTGCAGCGATGGTGCTGAAATCCTTCACAAATCGACGATAGAATCCAGCAAGTCCTAGAAAACTTCGCACCTGCGTGACCGTTTTAGGAGTCGGCCAACTCTGTATTGCCTCAACCTTGGCTTGATCAACTTCTATGCCCTGTGGAGTAACAACATAGCCAAGAAAAGAGACTCGATCCGTGCAAAATGTGCACTTCTCAACGTTACCAAATAAACGTGCATTACGTAAAGCATCAAAAACAGCACGTAAATGGCAAAGGTGTTCCTCTAGTGATCTGCTATATATCAATATATCATCAAAATAGACCACTACAAATTTACCAATGAAAGCACGCAAAACCTCGTTCATTAATCTCATGAATGTGCTAGGTGCATTAGTTAAACCAAATGGCATCACTAACCACTCATACAAACCGAACTTAGTTTTAAATGCTGTTTTCCATTCATCTCCCAATTTCATGCGAATTTGGTGGTACCCACTACGCAAATCAACTTTAGAGAAGACAATAGAGCCACTTAATTCATCAAGCATATCATCTAACCTAGGAATAGGGTGACGATATCTAATGGTAATGTTATTGATCGCTCTATAGTCCACACACATACGCCATGATCCATCTTTCTTAGGCACTAAAATTACCGGAACAGCACAAGGGCTAAGAGACTCACGCACATAACCTTTATCAAGCAATTCTTGAACTTGACGCTGAATCTCCTTAGTTTCTTCCGGATTGGTCCTGTATGGCGCACAATTGGGCAAAGATGCCTCGGGAATCAAATCAATCTGGTGCTCAATCCCTCGCACTGGTGGTAGCCCTGGTGGCACGTCCTTTGGAAAGACATCCATGTACTCCTGCAAAAGATTAGTGACAGCAGGAGGCACAGAGGAAGGTACCTCCTCGAATGAAAATAAGGCTTGTTTGCAAAGTAAGGCATAGCAAATAGAAGTACTAGCGTACAGCTCATTCACATCAGACTTAGTAGCAAGAAAACATGCACCTTTCAATTTAATCTCATTTTTCATCTCATGAACAGATTTTTCAAACTAGGCCCACTCAATTTTTCACTAAAGTATGTCACAGGTTTACCTTCTTGCAACAGCACACCACCCAATCCAATTCCACTAGCATCACATTCTAGCTCAAAAGTCTTACTAAAATCTGGAATTTGGAGTAATGGTGCATGTGTTAACTTATCTTTCAATGTGGTGAAGGCGTCTTCCTGTGCATTCCCCCAAGTAAACGGCACCCCCTTTTTAGTGAGCTCATTCAATGGTGCAGCGATGGTGCTGAAATCCTTCACAAATCGACGATAGAATCCAGCAAGTCCTAGAAACCTTCTGGATCAAAAGTTACGGCCGTTTGAAGTAGGCGCTGTCAACAAGGCCGAATCCGAGTCAAACTCGTGAACAGGACTTGGTTTGCGCTTGACGGTTCCACTTCTATACTTGAGCTCATGTGGTTCTTCCCCATGGTTCCTAAGGACAATTAAATCATCACAAGAATTAAGTAGTATTCTATTCTTTGAAACATTTGTATGCAAACTTAGGAACGCATTCACCTGATGGTTAAGTTGACGTGCTCGTGCTCTAGTCATTGGTCCTTGTATCATAGTTTCAGTTTGATATGGAGTCGGCATGGTTGTATGCATGGAAAGGATGTCCTCATCAACCTGTCAAGACATATTCGGAATCCCAACTTTGTTATTCGCAATACAATTTGTGCTTCATTCATATCTGCAATATCAGATTGCCTACATCTTATTCTTGCTAGTTTTCGATTGCTCGCAGGGATTGAACTTCCAGCAAGATCAATAACATCTCGGAGTTGGTTCAGCGATTGCTAAGGCGCAAGCGTCGTCGTACGGTTGTAGTCGGATCGTGAGGGTCAATCTCATCGAAAGATCGGGCACCTCGTCTTCATCAGTTTCAAACCAATGAACGGATTCGAAACGCACGCCAAAATGAGCTAGGGCACATATGTAGACCATACGGGGGGTTCGGCACTCAGTTTCATTTCGTGCCTTGATTTTGTCCGCATCCAGATTCTTGTATCCGTCGAAACCTGTTGTGGAGGAAATTTTCACATCGTCTCATATGGACTCGAAATGCATGCCAAAATGAGCTAGGGTACTTGTAAAGTCTGTTCGGGGTGTTTGGCAAACAGTTTTAATCCGTACCTCGATTTCGTCTGCATAGTGTGAGTTGATGCGGTCAAGCCTATTGTGGCGGAAAATTTTTACACCGACTCGACAGTCCTGAAAAGAATGCCAAAATGAGCTAGGAGGCATATGATGTCAATTTGAGGCGTTTGGTACACAGTTTCTTTTCATTCTGCGATTTCATCCGCAGCGAGTTTCTAGTGCACGTCAGAACCCATCGTGGAGGAAAGTTCCACACATGCTAGGATGGAATCAAAATGCACACCAAAATGAGTTGGACGCATATTAAGTCTATTCAGGATGTTTGGCGGCCAGTTTCGTTTCGAGCCTTAATTTTGTCTGCACGGAGTATGTAGTATCTGTTGTAACCTGTTGTGGGGGAATGTTTCACACCGACTGGGAAGGTTTCGAACTACTTTACCAAAATGAGCTCAGGTACTTCTAAAGTCCGTTCGGGGTGTTTGGGAAACAGTTTTATTCCGTACCTCGATTTCGTCAGCATAGTGTCAGTTGATGCCGTCGAGCCCATTGTGGAGGAAAGTTTTTACACCGACTCGACAGTCCTGAAGAGCATGCCAAAATGAGCTAGGAAGCATATGATGTCAATTTGAGGCGTTTGGCACACAGTTTCTTTTCGTTCTGCGATTTCATCCGCAGTGAGTTTCTACTGCACGTCAGAACCCATCGTGGAGGAACGTTCCACACATGCTAGGATGGAATCAAAATGCACACCAAAATGAGTTGGGCGCATGTTAAGTCTATTCAGGATGTTTGGCTGCCAGTTTCGTTTCGAGCCTTGATTTTGTCTGCACGGAGTATGTAGTATCCGTTGTAACCTGTTGCGGAGGAACGTTTCGCACCGACTAGGACGGTTTCGAACTACTTTACATCAATTTCACATCGACTTTGATGAATTCAACAAGCACGCCGAAACGAGCTGGGGCCCGTATGAAGCCCATTTAGGTTGTTTGGCACTTATTTTTATTTTATGCATCAATTTCATCCGCATGGAGTTAACTACAACGAAATGTTTCACATCGACTCTGATGGACTCGAAATGCATGCTAAAGTGAGCTTGGGTACTTCTAAAGTCCGTTCGGGGTGTTTGGGAAACAGTTTTATTCCGTACCTCGATTTTGTCTGCATAGTGTGAGCTGGTGCCGTCGAGCCCATTGTGGAGGAAAGTTTTTACACCGACTCGACAGTCCAGAAGAGCATGCCAAAATGAGCTAGGAACCATATGACTTCAATTTGAGGCGTTTGGCACACAGCTTCTTTTCATTCCGCGATTTCATCCGCAGCGAGTTTCTAGTGCACGTCAGAACCTATCGTGGAGGAAAGTTCCACACATGCTAGGATGGAATCAAAATGCACACCAAAATGAGTTGGACGCATGTTAAGTCTATTCAGCATGTTTGGCTATCAGTTTCGTTTCGAGCCTTGATTTTGTCCGCACGGAGTATGTAGTACCCGTTGTAACCTGTTGTTGAGGAACGTTTCGTACCGACTAGGACGGTTTTGATCTGCTTTAACAAAATGAGCTAGGCTACGTGTGAAGTCTATTCGGGGTGTTTGGCAGTCAGTTTTATTTCGTGCCTTGATTTCATCCACGTGGAGTTAACTGGAGCCATCGGAAGCCGTTGTGGAGATAAGTTTCACATCGACTTTGACGAATTCAACAAGCATGCCGAAACGAGCAGGGGCGCGTATGAAGCCCATTCAGGTTGTTTGGCACTTAGTTTTATTTTATGCATCAATTTCATCCGCATGGAGTTAACTAATACCATTGGAAATCGTTTGGGCAGAAAGTTTCACAACGACTCAACCAGATTCGAAATGAATGCCAAAATAAGCTTAGGCGCATACGATGTCCATTCAGAGTGTTTTCACGTGAGCTTCATTTTTTGCCTCGATTTCCTCCGCATAGAGTTTACAGAACCCTCTTGAACACATTGCGGAGGAAAGTTTCATACCAATGACCGGATTCAAAATGCACGCCAAAATGATCTAGGGCACATATGTAGCCCATTCGGGGTGTTCGGCACTCAGTTTCATTTCGTGCCTTGATTTTGTCCGCATCCAGATTGTTGTATCCGTCGAAACCTGTTGTGGACGAAATTTTCACATCGACTCATATGGACTCGAAATGCATGCCAAAATGAGCTAGGGTACTTACAAAGTCCGTTCGGGGTGTTTGGGAAACAGTTTTATTCCGTACCTCGATTTCGTCAGCACAGTGTGAGGTGATGCCGTCGAGCCCATTGTGGAGGAAAGTTTTTACACCGACTCGACAGTCCTGAAGAGCATGCCAGAATGAGCTAGGAGGCATATGATGTCAATTTGAGGCGTTTGGCACACAGTTTCTTTTCATTCTGCGATTTCATCCGCAGCGAGTTTCTACTGCACGTCAGAACCCATCGTGGAGGAAAGTTCCACACATGCTAGGATGGAATCAAAATGCACACCAAAATGAGTTGGGTGCATTTGTTTGGCTGCCAGTTTCGTTTAGAGCCTTGATTTTGTCTGCACGGAGTATGTAGTATCCGTTGTAACCAGTTGCGGAGGAACGTTTCGCACCGACTAGGACGGTTTCGAAATGCTTCACCAAAATGAGCTAGGCTACGTATGAAGTCTATTCGGGGTGTTTGGCAGTCAGTTTTATTTCGTGCCTTGATTTCATCCACGTGGAGTGAACTGATGCCATCGGAAGCCGTTGTGGAGAAATGTTTCGCATCGACTTTGACGAATTCAACAAGCACACCGAAACGAGCTGGGGCCCGTATGAAGCCCATTCAGGTTGTTTGGCAGTTATTTTTATTTTATTTATCAATTTCATCCGCATCGATTTAACTAATACCATCGGAAATCGCTAGGGCAGAAAGTTTCACAACGACTCAACCAGATTCGAAATGAATGCCAAATTAAGCTTAGGCGCATGCGATGTCCATTCGATGTGTTTTCAAGTCAGCTTCATTATGTGCCTCGATTTCGTCCGCATAAAGTTAGCAGATCCCTCTTGAACACGTTCCGGAGGAAAGATTCAAACCAACGAACGGATTCGAAATGCACGCCAAAATGAGCTAGGGCACATATGTAGCCCATTCGGGGTGTTCGGCACTCAGTTTCATTTCATGCCTTGATTTTGTCCGCATCCAGATTCTTGTATCCGTCGAAACCTGTTGTGGAGGTAATTTTCACATCGACTCAGATGGACTCGAAATGCATGCCAAAATGAGGTTGGGTACTTCTAAAGTCCGTTCGGGGTGTTTGGGAAACAGTTTTATTCCGTACCTCGATTTCGTCAGCGTAGTGTGAGCTGATGCCGTCGAGCCCATTGTGGAGGAAAGTTTTTACACCGACTCAACAGTCCTGAAGAGCATGCCAAAATGAGCTAGGAAGCATATGAAGTCAATTTGAGGCGTTTGGCACACAGTTTCTTTTCATTCTGCGATTCATCCGCAGCGAGTTTCTAGTGCACGTCAGAACCCACCGTGGAGGAAAGTTCCACGCATGCTAGGATGGAATCAAAATGCACACCAAAATGAGTTGGGCGCATGTTAAGTCTATTCAGGATGTTTGGCTGCCAGTTTCGTTTCGAGCCATGATTTTGTCCGCACGGAGTGTGTAGTACCCGTTGTAACCTGTTGCGGAGGAACGTTTCTCACCGACTAGGACGGTTTTGATCTGCTTTACCAAAATGAGCTAGGCTACGTATGAAGTCTATTCGGGGTGTTTGGCAGTCAGTTTTATTTCGTGCCTTGATTTCATCCACATGGAGTGAACTGAAGCCATCGGAAGCCGTTGTGGAGAAAAGTTTCACATCGACTTTGACGAATTCAACAAGCATGCCGAAACGAGCAGGGGCGCGTATGAAGCCCATTCAGGTTGTTTGGCACTTAGTTTTATTTTATGCATCAATTTCATCCGCATGGAGTTAACTAATACCATTGGAAATCGTTTGGGCAGAAAGTTTCACAACGACTCAACCAGATTCGAAATGAATGCCAAAATAAGCTTAGGCGCATACGATGTCCATTCAGTTTGTTTTCACGTGAGCTTCATTTTTTGCCTCGATTTCGTCCGCATATAGTTTACAGAACCCTCTTGAACACGTTGCGGAGTAAAGATTCAAACCAATGAACGGATTCGAAATGCACGCCAAAATGAGCTAGGGCACATATGTAGCCCATTCGGGGTGTTCGGCACTCATTTTCATTTCGTGCCTTGATTTTGTCTGCATCCAGATTCTTGTATCCGTCGAAACCTGTTGTGGAGGAAATTTTCACATCGACTCATATGGACTCGAAAATGCATGCCAAAATGAGCTAGGGTACTTCTAAAGTCCGTTCGGGTTGTTTGGCAAACAGTTTTATTCCGTACCTCGATTTTGTCAGCACAGTGTGAGGTGATGCCGTCGAGCCCATTGTGGAGGAAAGTTTTTACACCGACTCGACAGTCCTGAAGAGCATGCCAGAATGAGCTAGGAGGCATATGATGTCAATTTGAGGCGTTTGGCACACAGTTTCTTTTCATTCTGCGATTTCATCCGCAGCGAGTCTGGAAAAACAGGAGATTTCAGATCCGCGTAAGCCACCAGGCACATGCGCGGCAGTTTCGACCCCAAAAAACGTCGTTTAGGCCCTCAAAACGGGCCCGCAAACCGAGGAAAAATCAAGTTTCTCAGAATTCGCTCAAAATTGACAGAGTGCTTCTACATGTGATTCTATGGTTCCCCGTGCAGACGGCATCCTTTTTCGAGCTCCGGAACTCCGTGTGCTGTGTCATCTAGTTGTCTTTCTGCGCAGTGTACTCGTTTGTGTTCTAGGCTCGCGTCTCTAGTACGGTCTAGCCTAGGGCCAGCACCAACCGGCGTTGAACGATTTTTCGGCTTGCATTTTCTGAATTGATTATTGCTACTTCTTGCTACCAAACTTGAGCCTTCCCAGCTACACCTTTTCTACAACCGTATAGGCTGAGCTTCACCTGGCAATCGCTCCATCCAATCTTCGCAGATATATTGTCATCGCTGGTTGCCAATCGCCCTGTGTGCTTGGTAAGAATTGGTAAGAATTCGATAGAAGGTTTGAGACAAGCGACTTTTGAACCACCATTCCCTAGTACTTGTTAGGGACATATTCTTGTATTTTTGCTAACAATGGCAGGTCTGGAAAGTTTTCAGATCAGAACTCATCTCATAGTCCTCATACGAAGGGAATCATACAACATTTCACACGCGAAATGAATCGTCGTGCGGAGGGCCTTGAGGAGGATGTCAGAGTCACAAATGAGCGACTTGCTCAACTCGAGGGCGCCCAGATTGAGACAAACACAACGCTTGCTGCGATGAAGAAAGCACATGGTATCACTAACAAGTCTTTGGCAGATATTATGGCGCGCCTTGAGGTGATTGCCCAAGCTTCGGCTGTTGTTCCCCCTGCTGTGACGGTAGAGGGACAAGATGAAGTTGACAATGCGCGTGTTAACCGACAGGGTATGCAAAGAGATCCCCCACGACGTGAGGTACGTGACCACGATGATGCTTTTGCTAAGGTTAAATTCACTATGCCCTCTTTTAATGGTAAATATGATCCTGATGGTTATCTTGATTGGGAACTAGCTGTTGATCAAAAATTTACTTGCCATGATTTTCCTGAGAATAGACGAGTTAGGGCTGCTACTAGTGAATTTACCGATTTTGCTTCTATTTGTTGGAAAGAACATTGCCGTCAACATCCCAATAACATACCAAACACTTGGGAGGCTTTAAAATTGATTATGCGCCATCGATTTGTTCCCTCATATTATGCTCGTGATTTGTTAAATAAACTGCAACGTTTACAACAAGGTGCAAAGTATGTGGAAGAATACTATCAGGAATTACAAATTGGTATGTTGCGCTGTGGGTTAGTTGAGAATGAGGAGGCATCAATGGCTAGGTTTCTGGGAGGGTTGAATCGTGAAATTCAGGACATTCTTGATTACAAAGATTACAACTCCATGACTAGATTGTTTCATCTTGCTTGCAAAGCTGAACGAGAATTGCAGGGATGCCAGACGAGAACGCCATCTAACTTTTCTGCAGGTCGCACAAATTCATGGACACCGCGTACACCTTCTTCCTCATCCACTTTGGCGCCCCCACCATTACCCTCCAACAGCAAGCAGCGCCCTACTACATCAAATTCAGCGCCACGAGTTTCCGAAGCACCCAAATCAGCACCACAACTTTCTGCAAAAACTTCCTCTTCGGTTGCTTCGACAGGACGGACGAGGGACGTTCAATGCCATCGATGCAAAGGCTTGGACACATGTTGCGGGACTGTCCAAGCAAGCGTGTATTGATTATACGCGATGATGGTGGGTATTCTTCTGCTAGTGATCTTGATGATGAAACATATGCTATGCTTGCAAATGACCCTGCAGGACATGATGATGAGTCTGACCATGAGGAGGAACATGTTGGCGCCGAAGATGCTGACAAGTATTTGAGCATTATAGTGCAACGCGTACTAAGTGCTCATGTGTCTCGTGCCGAGCAAAATCAGCGCCATAATTTGTTCCAAATCAACGGTGTTGTCAAGGAACGCTCGATACGAATAAATATTGATGGTGGAAGTTGCAACAACTTGGCGAGTATGGATATGGTGGAGAAGCTTGCTTTGCCAACCAAACCTCATACCCACCCATACCATATTCAGTGGTTCAACAACAGTGGTAAGTTAAAGGTAACACGGATGGTGAGAGAACACTTTTCTATGGGTTCATACCATGATTATGTTGATTGCGACATTGTTCCTATGCAAGCTTGTTCATTGTTATTAGGAAGACCTTGGCAATACGATACTGATTGTGTGCATCCTGGTAGGAGTAATCAATATTCTCTCATGTTTAATGGAAAGAAAATTGTGCTGCATCCTATGACTTATGAACAAATTGTTAAAGATGATCTTGCTAGAGCTAGTAGAGAGAAAAGCCGAGAGAATGCTGAGAGCGAAAATCAGATTGTAGCAAAAGAGCTTGAGCAACATAAAAAGAAAGAACCTAAATCTGTTCATGTGAAGAATAAAGAAATTAAATTGAAAGGTGCTTGTTTCCTTGCTACCAAATCTGACATGACTGAGCTGAATGCTAGTGATTCTGTTTGCTATGCATTAGTTTGCAAAGAAGCTTTGTTTTCCTTTGAGGATATCCCTCCTTCTTTGCCACCTGCTGTCACTAACATTTTACAGGAGTACCAAGATGTCTTTCCAAAGGACATACCACCATGGCTGCCACCACTTCGTGGGATTGAGCATCAAATTGATTTAATTCCCGGTGCATCTTTGCCCAACCGCGCACCATACAGGACCAATCCAGAAGAAACTAAAGAAATTCAGCGCCAAGTTCAAGAGTTGCTTGATAAAGGGTATGTGCGCGAATCCCTTAGCCCTTGTGCTGTTCCGGTCATTTTGGTACCAAAGAAAGATGGGTCATGGCGCATGTGTGTGGATTGTAGAGCAATCAATAATATCACCATTAGGTATCGTCATCCTATTCCTAGGTTAGATGATATGCTTGATGAATTGAGTCGCTCTGTTGTCTTTTCCAAGGTTGATTTGCGTAGTGGCTATCATCAAATCCGCATGAAATTAGGCGATGAATGGAAAACGGCATTTAAAACAATGTTTGGGTTATATGAGTGGTTAGTAATACCTTTTGGTTTAACTAATGCACCTAGTACCTTCATGAGATTAATGAACGAGGTTTTGCGTGCTTTCATTGGTAGATTTGTGGTGGTTTATTTTGATGATATATTGATATATAACAAATCATTAGAAGAACATCTTGACCATTTACGTGCTGTTTTTAATGCTTTACGTGATGCACGCCTATTTGGTAACCTTGAGAAGTACACCTTTTGCA
This sequence comes from Dendrocalamus latiflorus, assembly GCA_017311315.1. Taxonomy (NCBI): domain Eukaryota; kingdom Viridiplantae; phylum Streptophyta; class Magnoliopsida; order Poales; family Poaceae; genus Dendrocalamus; species Dendrocalamus latiflorus. The sequence goes on along the minus strand of CM029615.1, from coordinate 17,024,144 downwards.
CCGATCGAGTCGCATTTCTTGGCTATGTTGTTACTCCACAGGGAATTGAAGTTGATCAAGCCAAGGTTGAAGCAATACAGAGTTGGCCGACTCCTAACACGGTCACACGGGTGCGGAGCTTTTTAGGACTTGCCGGGTTCTACCGCCGCTTTGTGAAGGATTTCGGCACCATCGCCGCACCATTGAATGAGCTTACCAAGAAAGGTGTGCCATTTGTTTGGGGTGCCGCACAGGAGAACGCCTTCACCACACTGAAAGATAAGCCTTCACCACACTGAAAGATAAGTTAACACATGCACCTTTACTCCAACTCCCTGATTTCAATAAGACTTTCGAACTAGAATGTGATGCAAGCGGAATTGATTTAGGTGGTGTGTTGTTACAAGAAGGCAAACCTATAGCATACTTCAGTGAGAAATTGAGTGGGCCTAGTTTGAACTATTCTACTTACGATAAGGAGTTATATGCCCTCTTTCGAACCTTAGAAACTTGGCAACATTATTTATGGCCCAAAGAATTTGTTATACATTCTGATCATGAATCTTTAAAGCATATTCGAAGTCAAGGTAATCTGAACCGTAGACATGCAAGATGGGTTGAATTTATTGAGTCTTTTCCCTATGTCATAAAACACAAGAAGGGAAAGGAGAATGTTATTGCTGATGCTTTGTCTAGGAGATATTCCATGCTATCACAACTTGACTTCAAAATTTTTGGATTAGAGACTATTAAAGAGCAATATGTGCACGATGCTGATTTTGCGGAAATACTGTTGAATTGTAAAGAAGGGAAAATGTGGAATAAATTTATCAATAATGATGGGTTTGTGTTTAGAGCCAACAAGTTGTGCATTCCTGCTAGTTCCGTTCGTCTGTTGTTGTTACAGGAGGCACATGGAGGCGGGTTGATGGGACACTTTGGTGTGAAGAAAACGGAGGACATACTTGCTGATCATTTCTTTTGGCCAAAGATGAGACGGGACGTCGAGCGCTACGTTGCTCGCTGCACTACATGTCAAAGAGCTAAGTCACGACTTAATCCTCATGGTTTATATATGCCTTTACCTGTTCCTAGCGTTCCGTGGGAAGATATTTCGATGGACTTTGTTTTAGGATTGCCTAGGACAAAGAAGGGGAGGGATAGTATATTTGAGGTTGTTGATAGATTTTCTAAGATGGCCCATTTTATACCATGTCATAAAAGCGATGATGCTACCCGTATTGCTGATTTATTCTTTCGTGAAGTTATTCGCTTGCATGGTGTGCCCAATACTATAGTTTTAGATCGTGATACTAAATTCCTTAGCCATTTTTGGAGAACTTTATGGGCTAAATTGGGAACTAAGCTGTTATTTTCTACTACTTGTCATCCCCAAACTGATGGACAAACTGAGGTTGTGAATAGAACTTTGTCTACCATGCTTAGGGTTGTGTTGAAAAAGAATTTAAAAATGTGGGAAGAATGCTTGCCTCATGTTGAGTTTGTTTACAATCGTTCATTGCATTCTACTACAAAGATGTGCCCTTTTGAAGTTGTTTATGGTTTTGTGCCTCGTGCTCCTATTGATTTAATGCTTCTTCCATCTTCGGAGAAATTGAACCCTGATGCTAAACAGCATGCTGAATTGATTTTAAAAATGCATGAGACAACTAAGGAGAATATAGAACGCATGAATGCTAAATACAAACTTGCTGGTAGTCAGGGGAGGAAACGTTTAACTTTTGAACCTAGGGATCTTGTTTGGTTTTATTTAAGAAAAGGTAGGTTCCCTGAATTGAGAAAATCGAAATTGATGCCAAGAGCTGATGGTCCTTTCAAGGTGTTAGAAAAGATTAATGATAATGCATACAAGCTTCAACTGCCTGCAGATTTTGCTGTGAGTCCCACTTTTAACATTGCAGATTTAAAGCCCTACTTGGGAGAAGAGGACGAGTTTGAGTCGAGGACGACTCAAATGCAAGAAGGGGAGGATGATGAGGACATCCCTTCCATGGATACAACTCAGCCACAGAAAGTGTTACAAGGACCACTCACTCGAGCTCGTGCTCGTCAACTTAATTACCAGGTGAATTCATTCCTAGGTTCATGTATTACTGAGAATAGACCGCTACCTAATGCAAGTGATTTAATTGTGCTTAGGAACCTGGGAAAGGATGAAGGAGAGGGACATGGAGTCATGGACATGCCTGGATGGAATAATGGAGTTCACCACGTCACTTTGGGGCCAAGCCAAACAAGAATTCGAGTTGGATACGTTCTGGAATCAGATTCGGACTGCTGCGATGGTACCAAGTTCAAACGGGCATAACTTCCTCATACGGACTCCGATTGGGACGTTCTTGTACTTCATGGAAATCTTAGGAAGTCTATTTTTCAATGGATTCAACCTCATATTCAAATTCCATCTGAGCCGGCCGCAATCATCAAAAGACTCCACGTTGGTTTCTGAGTCCGAGTCAAAAAAGGTGCTGCGCCACCTCCACTTGGGCCCATGGGATACGGGGTCGCCCGATCTTCTCGACGTAGGATGGATACTCACGAGAGTCTTGATGAATCGTAATGATCCTCCAATGCCAATGCAAGCGACGAACACTCTTTAATCCGCCAAAACACACTCGTGTTGATTTCGCCGACCACCAAGCGAAGATCTATCGTGCACCCAATTCCCAGCGGAAAGGCTGAACGATCTTGATTGAATAAGATACTCCTAATTCCATAAGGAATTTCAGCAACAATGCTAAACTCGAAAACTTTAGTAGATTGATTTTTCTCAAACGTGGTCTAAGCTCTAAAGGCTGCCATTACAAGGCTTATATAGCCCCTTGGGACGTCCATATGGTCCCCAAACCAATTACAACTCAACACTATATGGTTTTAGATACGAACTCTCACAAAAAGGAAACTACAGTTTTCAGCCGTCATATTGTTTCGGTTATAACTTTTTATCCGTGACGAATTTGAAGGTGGGACCAGATCCATTGCGTAGCCCTTGAAATTATCTTTCCAACGAGTACAAGAACACCTGAATCGGACTCCGTTTGTGAAAGTTATGGCCTTTTTAGTAACTGCCTGTCAGGCTGTCCCGAACCGAGTCCGAGTTGAATCCTGAGTTGAATCCGAGTTTGAATTGGGTTGAGCACGTGGGAAGTCTGAATTTGGCTTGAAAATCTTATCCAAAACTTGTGGTTTAAGTCCTTGGGCTCCTCCCTTGTGCTCTCCCACTGCATGGGCTTCTTTCCTCCTTGATCAACTACATGGGCTGCTTGGCTTTCTCCTTTCCATTCCCATGGGCTTCGAGCTTTTTGTTCTTGGTAGTAAATATGATTAACCTCCATGAGCTTCTCCATTGCTTTGGCCCCGGAATCATCATAATATTCAAACCTAATAATAAACAAGAATTTGGCATAAGGTAGTATATCGTTCCCACGAATAGAAAGAAAGTCATGAAGAAACAAATTCATCTGACAATATTTAATGCGGCTCAATACTTCTTTCCAGTGAAATAATGTATTTGATTGAAAAGTACTAATCATGTCTGTATCCACATCACCATGGGCCTTGTAACCCTAGGGCGTGCCCTTGGATGCCCCCCTGGTCGTTCTTCCTATAAAGGGGCCGCCGCCTCCGTTGCTAAGACTTGGATTTCGTTAAGTTTAGGTTTAGCCAATGTGCAAACTTTTGTTCTTCAGTTGTGTCGGACGACCACCTGTAATAGGACTAGGGGTCCCGATCTTTCGATGAGAGTGGTAGATTCGATTGGGGAAGGAGGTGACGTTGACGACCCGACTACAACCATCCAAGGACGTTGCGCCTTAGCGATCGATACACCAACTCCAGAGATTGTTCGTGACCTTGTCGGCGCACGATCAACCTAACCACGAGGGTTCTCGTTCCAGCAAGCAATCGAAGAACAAGCAAGAACAAGATGAACAGCAACTCAATTGCAAATAACGATGTAAGATTCAATCGAAAACAGAAACGGTGGGGTTCCGAAGACAAGTATTCGGGCGGTCTAGCCGACACGCGCGAGTACAAGGCAAAGCAGCAAAAGCTAACTTAGTCTAAACAAAACCCCCAAACCCTAGAAGAGGGTGCGGCTGCCTATTTAACATTCACGGAAGGTGGAGGGTCGGCCAAAACACAAGGAAGCCGAATAGGACTCGAATTACAAGGTACAAGGCCCACTTTGACTCGGACTGGAAAAGCGTTGTGAATTGTTTTGCAGTTTCTGGTCGACTCGGATGGAATTTGGAGGTGCGGCCGGATCCATCTGAAAGTAGACTTCAAGAGCTTTCCAACGAGTACTCACGGGCCCTGAGAAACCTTCTGGATCAAAAGTTACGGCCGTTTGAAGTAGGCGCTGCAACAAGGTCGAATCCCAGTCAAACTCGTGAACAGGACTTGGTTTGCGCTTGACGGTTCCACTTCTATACTTGAGCTCATATGGTTCTTCCCCATGGTTCCTAAGGACAATTAAATCATCACAAGAATTAAGTAGTATTCCATTCTTTGAAACATTTGTATGCAAACTTAGGAACGCATTCACCTGATGGTTAAGTTGACGTGCTCGCGCTCTAGTCATTGGTCCTTGTATCATAGTTTCAGTTTGATATGGAGTCGGCATGGTTGTATGCATGGAAAGGATGTCCTCATCATCCTCCCCTTCTTGCATTTGAGTCGTCCGCGACTCAAGCTCATCTTCTTCTCCCAAGTATGGCTTCAAATCTGCAATGTTAAAGGTGGGACTAACCCCAAAATCTGCAGGCAACTCAAGTTTATATGCATTGTCATTAATCTTTTCCAACACTTTGAAAGGACCATCAGCTCTAGGCATCAACTTAGACCTCCTCAATTCAGGAAATCTTTCTTTTCTCAAATGCAACCAAACTAAATCACCCGGTTGAAAAGTTAAATGCCTCCTGCCTTTACTACCAGCAAGTTTATATTTAGCATTCATGCGTTCAATATTTTCTTTGGTTGTCTCATGCAATTTCAACATCAAGTCAGCACGCTGTTTAGCATCAAAATTTAACTTCTCCGAAGATGGAAGTGGTAGCAAATCAATAGGAGCACGAGGCACAAAGCCATAGACAATCTCAAAAGGGCACAACTTTGTAGTAGAATGCAGCGAACGATTATAAGCAAATTCAATATGAGGCAAGCAATCTTCCCACATTTTAATGTTCTTTTTCAAAACAGCCCTAAGCATCGTGGAGGAAAGCTCCACACATGCTAGGATGGAATCAAAATGCACACCAAAATGAGTTGGGCGCATGTTAAGTCTATTCAGAATGTTTGGCTATCAGTTTCGTTTCGAGCCTAGATTTTGTCCTCACGGAGTTTGTAGAATCCGTTGTAACCTGTTGTGGAGGAACGTTTCGCACCGACTAAGACAGTTTCGATCTGCTTTACCAAAATGAGCTAGGCTACGTATGAAGTCTATTCGGGGTGTTTGGCAGTCAGTTTTATTTCGTGCCTTGATTTCACCCACGTGGAGTGAACTGATGCCATCGGAAGCCGTTGTGGAGAAATGTTTCACATCGACTTTGACGAATTCAACAAGCACGCCGAAACGAGCTGGGGCCCGTATGAAGCCCATTCTGGTTGTCTGGCACTTATTTTTATTTTATTCATCAATTTCATCCGCATCGATTTAACTAATACCATCGGAAATCGCTAGGGCAGAAAGTTTCACAACGACTCAACCAGATTCGAAATGAATGCCAAAATAAGCTTAGGCGCATACGATGTCCATTCGGTGTGTTTTCAAGTCAGCTTCATTCTGTGCCTCGATTTCGTCCGCATAGAGTTTACAGAACTGTCTTGAACACGTTGCGGAGGAAAGTTTCAAACCAATGAACGGATTCGAAATGCACGCCAAAATGAGCTAGGGCACATATGTAGCCCATTCGGGGTGTTCGGCACTCAGTTTCATTTTCGTGCCTTGATTTTGTCCGCATCCAGATTCTTGTATCCGTCGAAACCTGTTATGGAGGAAATTTTCACATCGACTCGGATGGACTCGAAATGCATGCCAAAATGAGCTTGGGTACTTCTAAAGTCCGTTCGGGGTGTTTGGGAAACTGTTTTATTCCGTACCTCGATTTCGTCAGCATAGTGTGAGTTGATGCCATCGAGCCCATCGTGGAGGAAAGTTTTTACACCGACTTGACAGTCCTGAAGAGCATGCCAGAATGAGCTAGGAAGCATATGATGTCAATTTGAGGCGTTTGGCACACAGTTTCTTTTCATTCTGCGATTTCATCCGCAGCGAGTTTCTAGTGCACGTCAGAACCCATTGCGGTGGAAAGTTCCACACATGCTAGGATGCAATCAAAATGCCCACCAAAATGAGTTGGGCGCATGTTAAGTCTATTCAGAATATTTGGCTATCAGTTTCGTTTCGAGCCTAGATTTTGTCCGCACGGAGTTTGTAGAATCCGTTGTAACCTGTTGTGGAGGAATGTTTCGCACCGACTAAGACAGTTTCGATCTGCTTTACCAAAATGAGCTAGGCTACGTATGAAGTCTATTCGGGGTGTTTGGCAGTCAGTTTTATTTCGTGCCTTGATTTCATCAACATGGAGTGAACTGATGCCATCGGAAGCCGTTGTGCAGAAATGTTTCACATCGACTTTGACGAATTCAACAAGCACGCCCAAACGAGCTGCGGCCCGTATGAAGCCCATTCAGGTTGTTTGGCACTTATTTTTATTTTATGCACCAATTTCATCCGCATCGATTTAACTAATACCATCGGAAATCGCTAGGGCAGAAAGCTTCACAACGACTCAACCAGATTCGAAATGAATGCCAAAATAAGCTTAGGCGCATGCGATGTCCATTCGGTGTGTTTTCAAGTCACTTCATTCTGTGCCTCGATTTCGTCCGCATAGAGTTTACAGAACACTCTTGAACACGTTGCGGAGGAAAGTTTCAAACCAATGAACGGATTCGAAATGCACGCCAAAATGAGCTAGGGCACATATGTAGCCCATTCGGGGTGTTCGGCACTCAGTTTCATTTTCGTGCCTTGATTTTGTCTGTATCCAGATTCTTGTATCCGTCGAAACCTGTTGTGGAGGAAATTTTCACATTGACTCGGATGGACTCGAAATGCATGCCAAAATGAGCTTGGGTACTTCTAAAGTCCGTTCGGGGTGTTTGGGAAACAGTTTTATTCCGTACCTCGATTTCGTCAGCATAGTGTGAGTTGATGCCGTCGAGCCCATCGTGGAGGAAAGTTTTTACACCGACTCGACAGTCCTGAAGAGCATGCCAGAATGAGCTAGGAAGCATATGATGTCAATTTGAGGCGTTTGGCACACAGTTTCTTTTCATTCTGCGATTTCATCCGCAGCGAGTTTCTAGTGCACGTCAGAACCCATCGTGGAGGAAAGTTCCACACATGCTAGGATGGAATAAAAATGCACACCAAAATGAATTGGGCGCATGTGAAGTCTATTCAGGATGTTTGGCTATCAGTTTCGTTTCGAGCCTTGATTTTGTCTGCACGGAGTAGTAGTACCCGTTGTAACCTGTTGTGGAGGAACGTTTCGCACCGACCAGGACGGTTTCGAACTGCTTTACCAAAATGAGCTAGGCTACGTATGAAGTCTATTCGGGGTGTTTGGCAGTCAGTTTTGTTTTGTGCCTTGATTTCATCCACGTGGAGTGAACTGATGCCATCGGAAGCCGTTGTGGAGAAATGTTTCACATCGACTTTGACGAATTCAACAAGCACGCCCAAACGAACTGGGGCCCGTATGAAGCCCATTCAAGTTGTTTGGCACTTATTGTTATTATATGCACCAATTTCATCCGCATCGATTTAACTAATACCATCGGAAATCGCTAGGCCAGAAAGCTTCACAACGACTCAACCAGATTCGAAATGAATGTCAAAATAAGCTTAGGCGCATGCGATGTCCATTCGGTGTGTTTTCAGGTCACTTCATTCTGTGCCTCGATTTCGTCCGCATAGAGTTTACAGAACCCGCTTGAACACGTTGCGGAGGAAAGTTTCAAACCAATGAACGGATTCGAAATGCACACCAAAATGAGCTAGAGCACATATGTAGCCCATTCGGGGTGTTCGGCACTCAGTTTCATTTCGTGCCTTGATTTTGTCCGCATCCAGATTCTTGTATCCGTCGAAACCTGTTGTTTAGGAAATTTTCACATCGACTCGGATGGACTCGAAATGCATGCCAAAATGAGCTTGGATACTTCTACAGTCCGTTCGGGGTGTTTGGCAAACAGTTTTAATCCGTACCTCGATTTCGTCTGCATAGTGTGAGTTGAAGCCGTCGAGAAAGTTTTTACACCGACTCGACAGTCCTGAAGAGCATGCCAAAATGAGCTAGGAAGCATATGATGTCAATTTGAGGCGTTTGGCACACAGTTTCTTTTCATTCTGCCATTTCATCCGCAGCGAGTTTCTAGTGCACGTCAGAACCCATCGTGGAGGAAAGTTCCACACATGCTAGGATATAATCAAAACGCACACCAAAATGAGTTGGGCGCATGTTAAGTCTATTCAGAATGTTTGGCTATCAGTTTCGTTTCGAGCCTAGATTTTGTCCGCACGGAGTTTGTATTATCCGTTGTAACCTGTTGTGGAGGAACGTTTCGCACCGACTAGGACAGTTTCGATCTGCTTTACCAAAATGAACTAGGCTACGTATGAAGTCTATTCGGGGTGTTTTGCAGCCAGTTTTATTTCGTGCCTTGATTTCATCCACGTGGAGTGAACTGAAGCCATCGGAAGCCGTTGTGGAGAAATGTTTCACATCGACTTTGACGAATTCAACAAGCACGCCGAAACGAGCTGGGGCCCGTATGAAGCCCATTAGGTTGTTTGGCACTTATTTTTATTTTCTGCACCAATTTCATCCACATCGATTTAACTAATACCATCGGAAGTCGCTAGGGCAGAAAGTTTCACAACGACTCAACCAGATTCGAAATGAATGCCAAAATAAGCTTAGGCGCATACGATGTCCATTCAATGTGTTTTCAAGTCAGCTTCATTCTGTGCGTCGATTTCGTCCGCATAGAGTTTACAGAACTGTCTTGAACACGTTGCGGAGGAAAGTTTCAAACCAATGAACGATTCGAAATGCACGCCAAAATGAGCTAGGGCACATATGTCGCCCATTCGGGGTGTTCGGCACTCAGTTTCATTTCGTGCCTTGATTTTGTCCGCATCCAGATTCTTGTATCCGTCGAAACCTGTTGTGGAGGAAATTTTCACATCGACTCGGATGGACTCGAAATGCATGCCTAAATGAGCTTGGGTACTTCTAAAGTCCGTTCGGGGTGTTTGGCAAACAGTTTTAATCCGTACCTCGATTTCGTCAGCATAGTGTGAGTTGATGCCGTCGAGCCCATCGTGGAGGAAAGTTTTTACACCGACTCGACAGTCCTGAAGAGCAAGCCAGAATGAGCTAGAAAGCATATGATGTCAATTTGAGGCGTTTGGCACACAGTTTCTTTTCATTCTGCGATTTCATCCGCAGCGAGTTTCTAGTGCACGTCAGAACCCATCGTGGAGGAAAGTTCCACACATGCTAGGATGGAATAAAAATGCACACCAAAATGAGTTCAGCGCTTGTTTAAATCTATTCAGGATGTTTGGCTATCAGTTTCGTTTCGAGCCTTGATTTTGTCTGCACGGAGTATGTAGTACCCATCGTAACCTGTTGTGGAGGAACGTTTCGCACCGACTAGGACGGTTTCGAACTGCTTTACCAAAATGAGCTAGGCTACGTATGAAGTCTATTCGGGGTGTTTGGCAGTCAGTTTTATTTCGTGCCTTGATTTCATCCACGTGGAGTGAACGGAAGCCATCGGAAGCCGTTGTGGAGAAATGTTTCACATCGACTTTGACGAATTCAACAAGCACGCCGAAATGAGCAGGGGCCCGTATGAAGCCCATTCAGGTTGTTTGGCACTTATTTTTATTTTATGCACCAATTTCATCCGCATCGATTTAACTAATACCATCGGAAATCACTAGAGCAGAAAGTTTCACAACGACTCAACCAGATCCGAAATGAATGCCAAAATAAGCTTAGGCGCATACGATGTCCATTCGGTGTGTTTTCAAGTCAACTTCATTCTGTGCATCGATTTCGTCCGCATAGAGTTTGCAGAACTGTCTTGAACACGTTGCGGAGGAAAGCTTCAAACCAATTAACGGATTCGAAATGCACGCCAAAATGAGCTAGGGCACATATGTAGCCCATTCGGGGTGTTCGGCACTCAGTTTCATTTCGTGCCTTGATTTTGTCCGCATCCAGATTCTTGTATCCGTCGAAACCTGTTGTGGAGGAAATTTTCACATCGACTCGGATGGACTCGAAATGCATGCCAAAATGAGCTTGGGTACTTCTAAAGTCCGTTCTTGGTGTTTGGCAAACAGTTTTAATCCGTACCTCGTTTTCGACTGGATAGTGTGAGTTGAAGCCGTCGAGAAAGTTTTTACACCGACTCGACAGTCCTGAAGAGCATGCCAAAATGAGCTAGGAAGCATATGATGTCAATTAGAGGCGTTTGGCACACAGTTTCTTTTCATTCTGCCATTTCATCCGCAACGAGTTTCTAGTGCACGTCAGAACCCATCGTGGAGGAAAGTTCCACACATGCTAGGATGGAATCAAACTGCACACCAAAATGAGTTGGGCGCATGTTAAGTCTATTCAGAATGTTTGGCTATCAGTTTCGTTTCGAGCCTAGATTTTGTCCGCACGGAGTCTGTATTATCCGTTGTAACCTGTTGTGGAGGAACGTTTCGCACCGACTAGGACGGTTTCGATCTGCTTTACCAAAATGAGCTAGGCTACGTATGAAGTCTATTCGGGGTGTTTTGCAGGCAGTTTTATTTCGTGCCTTGATTTCATCCACGTGGAGTGAACTGAAGCCATCGGAAGCCGTTGTGGAGAAATGTTTCACATCGACTTTGACGAATTCAACAAGCACGCCGAAACGAGCTGGGGCCCGTATGAAGCCCATTCAGGTTGTTTGGCACTTATTTTTATTTTCTGCACCAATTTCATCCGCATCGATTTAACTAATTCCATCGGAAATCGCTAGGGCAGAAAGTTTCACAACGACTCAACCAGATTCGAAATGAATGCCAAAATAAGCTTAGGCGCATACGATGTCCATTCAATGTGTTTTCAAGTCAGCTTCATTCTGTGCATCGATTTCGTCCGCATAGAGTTTACAGAACTGTCTTGAACACGTTGCGGAGGAAAGTTTCAAACCAATGAACGATTCGAAATGCACGCCAAAATGAGCTAGGGCACATATGTAGCCCATTCTTGGTGTTCGGCACTCAGTTTCATTTCATGCCTTGATTTTGTCTGCATCCAGATTCTTGAATCCGTCGAAACCTGTTGTGGTGGAAATTTTCACATCGACTCAGATGGACTCGAAATGCATGCCAAAATGAGCTTGGGTACTTCTAAAGTCTGTTCGGGGTGTTTAGGAAACAGTTTTATTCCGTACCTCGATTTCGTTAGCATAGTGTGATTGATGCCGTCGAGCCCATTGTGGAGGAAAATTTTTACACCGACTCGACAGTCCTGAAGAGCATGCCAAAATGAGCTAGAAAGCATATGATGTCAATTTGAGGCGTTTTGCACACAGTTTTTTTCATTCTGCGATTTCATCCGCAGCGAGTTTCTAGGGCACATGTTTAAGTCTATTCAGAATGTTTCGCTATCAGTTTCGTTTCGAGCCTTGATTTTGTGTGCACGGAGTATGTAGTACCCGTTGTAACCTGTTGTGGAGGAACGTTTCACACCGACTAGGACGGTTTCGAACTGCTTTACCAAAATGAGCTAGGCTACGTCTGAAGTCTATTCGGGGTGTTTGGCAGTCAGTTTTATTTCGTACCTTGATTTCATCCGCGTGGAGTGAACGGAAGCCATCGGAAGCCGTTGTGGAGAAATGTTTCACATCGACTTTGACGAATTCAACAAGCACGCCGAAACGAGCTGGGGCCCGTATGAAGCCCATTCAGGTTGTTTGGCACTTATTTTTATTTTCTGCACCAATTTCATCCGCATCGATTTAACTAATACCATCGGAAGTCGCTAGGGCAGAAAGTTTCACAACGACTCAACCAGACTCGAAATGAATGCCAAAATAAGCTTAGGCGCATACGATGTCCATTCAATGTGTTTTCAAGTCAGCTTCATTCTGTGCGTCGATTTCGTCCGCATAGAGTTTACAGAACTGTCTTGAACACGTTGCGGAGGAAAGTTTCAAACCAATGAACGATTCGAAATGCACGCCAAAATGAGCTAGGGCACATATGTCGCCCATTCGGGGTGTTCGGCACTCAGTTTCATTTCGTGCCTTGATTTTGTCCGCATCCAGATTCTTGTATCCGTCGAAACCTGTTGTGGAGGAAATTTTCACATCGACTCGGATGGACTCGAAATGCATGCCAAAATGAGCTTGGGTACTTCTAAAGTCCGTTCGGGGTGTTTGGCAAACAGTTTTAATCCGTACCTCGAATTCGTCAGCATAGTGTGAGTTGATGCCGTCGAGCCCATCGTGGAGGAAAGTTTTTACACCGACTCGACAGTCCTGAAGAGCAAGCCAGAATGAGCTAGAAAGCATATGATGTCAATTTGAGGCGTTTGGCACACAGTTTCTTTTCATTCTGCGATTTCATCCGCAGCGAGTTTCTAGTGCACGTCAGAACCCATCGTGGAGGAAAGTTCCACACATGCTAGGATGGAATAAAAATGCACACCAAAATGAGTTCAGCGCTTGTTTTAATCTATTCAGGATGTTTGGCTATCAGTTTCGTTTCGAGCCTTGATTTTGTCTGCACGGAGTATGTAGTAGCCGTTGTAACCTGTTGTGGAGGAACGTTTCGCACCGACTCTGACGGTTTCGAACTGCTCTACCAAAATGAGCTAGGCTACCTATGAAGTCTATTCGGGGTGTTTGGCAGTCAGTTTTATTTCGTGCCTTGATTTCATCCACGTGGAGTGAACGGAAGCCGTTGTGGAGAAATGTTTCACATCGACTTTGACGAATTCAACAAGAACGCCGAAACGAGCAGGGGCCCGTATGAAGCCCATTCAGGTTGTTTGGCACTTATTTTTATTTTCTGCACCAATTTCATCCGCATCGATTTAACTAATACCATCGGAAATCGCTAGGGCAGAAAGTTTCACAACGACTCAACCAGATTCGAAATGAATGCCAAAATAAGCTTAGGCGCATACGATGTCCATTCAGTGTGTTTTCAAGTGAGCTTCATTCTGTGCCTCGATTTCGTCCGCATAGAATTTACAGAACTGTCTTGAACACGTTGCGGAGGAAAGTTTCAAACCAATGAACGATTCGAAATGCACGCCAAAATGAGCTAGGGCACATATGTAGCCCATTCGTGGTGTTCGGCACTCAGTTTCATTTCATGCCTTGATTTTGTCCCCATCCAGATTCTTGTATCCGTCGAAATCTGTTGTGGAGGAAATTTTCACATCGACTAAGATGGACTCGAAATGAATGCCAAAATGAGCTTGGGTACTTCTAAAGTCCGTTCGGGGTGGTTGGGAAACAGTTTTATTCCGTACCTCGATTTCGTCAGCATAGTGTGAGTTGATGCCGTCGAGCCCATTGTGGAGGAAAGTTTTTACATCGACTCGACAGTCCTGAAGAGCATGCCAGAATGAGCTTGGAAGCATATGATGTCAATTTGAGGCGTTTGGCGCACTGTTTCTTTTCATTCTGCGATTTCATCCGCAGCGAGTTTCTAGTGCACGTCTGAACCCATCGTGGGGGAAAGTTCCACACATGCTAGGATGGAATCAAAATTCACACCAAAATGAGTTGGGCGCATGTTAAGTCTATTCAGAATGTTTGGCTATCAGTTTCGTTTCGAGCCTTGATTTTGTCTGCACGGAGTATGTAGTACCCGTAGTAACCTATTGTGGAGGAAAGTTTCGCACCGACTAGGACGGTTTCGAGCTGCTTTACCAAAATGAGCTAGGCTGCACATGAAGTGTAGCATCCAATTTTCAAGCCATGAGACTAATGTAAAATTCAAATTAAAAGCATTTGTCTCCAGTTGGTTATTCCTTTTGGTTTTCAATAGAAAATTCAAGATATGTATAAAAAATTTAATATGAAGATCTTGTTTTGTTTCCAAAGAAGAAAATCGAATTAACCTTTAAAAATCTAGAACTTGAAATGTATCTCAAAAATTAAAGGATTTAAGAAATTAAGATATGCTTTAATATTTTTAAATAGAGGAGAAAAAATATATATGTATATATTATTAAAGGGAATTTTCTCCCAGCCAATCCTGGCTATCCATTTCCTCCTCCATGCCATCCCAGCCCTCCCCCCATTCTTCTCTTCTTCCTGGTGGAAGTGCTTCCCTTCTCCTCTGGCCGAGCGGCCGCTCAACGCCCTCCTCCTCAACCGCCCACGCCGGCAATTGAATGCGGCGACAGTCCCCTCGCCTTCAGTGCCCGGCTCTGGTCACGTCCCGCGCGGGCCCCGCCATTGCTGACCTCACCCGCCGTGCATGACACAACGCCGGTCCCCACCCGTGCGCTGTAGCACCGTGGTACGCCCCGGGTCACGCCCATCGCGTCGTCCTTGCCCAGCTGACCTGCGCCACGCCTCCTCCCCTGTGACCGTCGGACAAAGGGCATCCGTCGCATTCAATTTGCACCCAACAACCCTCTGGTGGCCGCGCCTGCACACTAGCCGCACGGCGATGATGCCCCGCACGCTCGGCGCCATGCCGCTCTGCCCCCCGGCTCCACACCCCTCTTCCCCGGCTCTATAAATGGGCGTCGGAGCTCCATTTCACCTCCTCACAGCATGCGCCACCGAAGTTCACTCGAAGCAATCGCCGCCACCTCCTCTGTCCGGTGCGCCGTCGGGAGCCCCGCCACCAAGCCTCACCGGTCGATGCCGGGACCCCTTGGACCCCTCCCCGCATTCGTCCTTGTCCCCTCTTCGTTCCTCCCCGTTTAATCGACACCACTTTCCCCGCAGGACGCCGGCAACGCGCTCCTTCACCAGCGCTGGCGTCGGGTCTCCCGAGTGAACCGCGGAGCCCCGGGCCAATTCATCGCCCGCAGAGTACCATCGGGCCACCACGAGTGCGTTCCTCACTTCGCCGGACCCCATCGTCCTTCCCCACGAGCCGCCGCCGTCTCCCCCTTCACCGCCAAGCACGCCTCCGTCGCCAGCCCGGTCGGGTCCACTCCGGCCACCGCCCAAGCCTCAGGTGAGCTCAGTACCTCCCGGAGATGCTCCACCGACGATGAATCGGCCTCCCACGGCCCGAGGCACTGGCGCCCAAACCCCCTGCTCCGGCCGCCGCTTTAGCCGCCGCCCGGCCAAGGACCGGCCGATTTTCGCCTCCCCGAGGTGCGCGCCTGGTCGGACGACCCGTTTGGGTCGGAGCCGCCGCGCCTCCATGCCCTCACCACCGCCGGCCGGCTCCGCCTCCCACGCGGCTGGGACGAACCAGAGCAGAGCAACAAGCTAGGCACTAATTAGGCTCATTTATGCTGCCCTAATCAGCCATTTAATCTGTCCTAAAGATAACACATTTAAAAGGTAACGACGTTGTTAAAAGAACCCACCTGTCGGCTGCATTGTCCACCCGAACCTCATTTATTTCCCCCGGGCTCCACCTGTCAGCAGCTCATACCCTCCCGTCTTTTATTTTATGAATTTTCAGAATCTTAAGACTTTGAAGTGCTATAACTTTATAACTATAACTCCAAATTTAATGAAACCAAATTATAAAATTTTATAAATCAAGATCTGGCTAATGATTCTATTTTGGTTCAGTTTTGAGCTCGAAGACGCGAACGAGCCCCCGTTTGAAGCAGCACAAGACCCCCAAGCTTTCGATCCAGGCGAGTCAATACTTTGATCATTTTGCGCCTACATTTTGTGCGAAACTGTGTTCGTTTAAATTATGAAAATTGCATGCGTTATTTTATGTGCTAAAAATATGTAAGTCTTAAGGTAGATAACAACCTTATGTCCACTTAATAATATAATACACCACCAGTAACATTTGAACTCCCATGATCATTTGTCGCCCTAGATATAAACGCTAGTTATGGTAGTTATATGTCTTAATATTGCCATGATAAATTCATCGAACCCGGGGTTCTAGTAACCCTGATAATCATTCTTAATCATGGACACTAAATTTGAATTAGTCATGGGATGTACATGATCGGACAATTATGTTGATTTATGTTATGCTTCTCAAAACCCTAAAAATCTGCTAAACCTGTTTGGGCGGATGGTAAGAGTGGTGGGTGAGGATGTAACACAAGGAATGTGAATGAACCGCCCAGGCGACCTAAGGACTTAATCCTGTGTGAACCGTCCGTGTATAATAGTACAACCACAAGCTGGCATATTGTAGGCTGAGCTAAATAATTTACTGAACGCTCTAGTCATTTCACGGAGAACGTGTGTAGGTGGGTATGAAAACCCCACTTGGAATGGGACACCGGATGTAGGTGACGTTGCCTAGGATAGCGTACGTGGAGAGTGGAGTCCGACTGCGCTAACCTATGATGGACATCCCGCACAACCTTTGGACGAAACCCCATAGGAGTGATATGTAGAGTGTGAGGTATTGTAAAGGCCTCGTGATATCCTCTCGATCTGCATGTCAATGGAATTATGTAGAACCATCGGGACGATTATCTCTTGTGGGTAAAGATGTACAGTCTCTGCAGAGAGTATACAAACTATTCGAATAGCCGTGCCCACGGTCAAGGGCAGACAAGGAAATCTTCTTTGAGTTAGTTCTATTTCAAAATTTTTGGAGGTTGGGCATAAAAATTTGCTAGGTAGATGTAGCCTAAACTTTGGAAAAATTATCCTGGAGGGATGTACTCCAGTGTTGGTTTTAAGGTGGAAGTAACCTGCTATTCAAAAAGTTAAGCATTGGTGGATGTAACCATAAAAGTAGTAAATGGAACCTACCCTGTTATAAAATTATTGCACACTTTCATTATGTAAATCATAAGTTCTTGAAAAATGCTAGGTCATAGAGACTTTTAAGTTATGGTTATTTCAAAAGTTGCTTTATGCAAATAAAAGAACCCGAGCCATCCTTGAATAGCCTTGCATCTATAATTATAGGCATTCTGTGTGTTGGCTCGCGGAGCACGGTTGTTTGTGCTCAATCTCGCTCTTAACCCCCCTTTCAGAAGATTGAATCAAGAGCACTACGCCTACCATGAGAACCAGGATGCCGAAGGAAATGAAGACGGTGGTTTCTAGATTATGCCTCGGTAGTCTTGCCTCTCGCCTCAGTCCAGTTGACCAGGCTAGTTTTGGCGAATGCCTTTGTTATTAGCCAGGTCCCTGGTTAATTGTGTTGGTACTCGGGTTATTCCATTCGCTTTCCTGTGGTGAGTTGTGCCCCTACGCTATGTTCGCTTCCGCTTTCGTTCTTTATGTATTGTAAGACATTTGGCCTGACGGCCCTATTGTAACCTCGACCCGACGCGGTCTATTTGAACTCTGGTATTGTAATATATGGTATTGTCGTGTATGAAATGATGCAGCATTGTATCTGTGAGCATTATCTACTGATCCAGGGAATAATGCAGTGTTATCACAGAAGATTCCAGGTTAGTAAACTTGGGGTCTGACAGAGCTGGTATCAGAGCATACGACTGTAGAAACCTTAGTTAGACTGGTCACGATTTAAGGTCTGAGGCCTATTTACAAGAACTATGTAAAACTTTTACAAAATATAGCGTAATATTGCTTTACTCAACTCTCTTAGTTTCTATACTCACCCAAAATTTCTTTTGTATTTTCATCTGCTCTAACCTATTGTGTTCAAAATTTTTAGATGGCCGGAGCTACAACAGTTGGTCCATGGGATCACATCTCCCGTGGTGAAAGCACAGGAGGGTTCGCCGAGATCCTACGGCAGCTGCTGTGATGTCTCGGGTACAACCGCCCACTCGTTTACCCAGGCAGGAGAGCCCACATCCACAGCATGGATTTGTGGACCATGGAGGTCTTCATCTAAGCACGAGATAGTAACAGGGAGCTCCACTCCCATACTATCCACGCCGAGCCACCACGGATGTACCTCGTCGATGCCATCCTGGACGCGGCACGTCTCGCCGTGGCTCACTTGTGCCAAGTGCACGAGGGGCTGCGACAGTCGCCTTTCGTCCACTCCCCTCGCATCCGCCAGGGGCAATTCCTTCCAGATCGCCTCGACCACAGGGTGGACAACCCCCAGCTATCCCACCAGATCCAGCTGACGCAGGCGATATTAGTCTCCTATGCCTTCGCCCTGCAGGAGATTGGGCATCTGCGCATTCTCCTGACCGCAAGCCTGCAGCAGTCGGACGTCCTCAGCGCCCAGCTCAACCGCTACCTGATCGCCTTTCAGGCGGCGGAGCGCGAGAGGCTCGCTGCAGAGGCTGGGCTCGAGCGCCTTCGAGCCAGGGTAGCCTACCCTCTGCACCAGTGTCAGCTCCAGCTCCCGCCCCAGTATCTGCACCAGTGTCCGCTCCAGCACCAGCACCGGCTCAGCGCCAGGGACCTCGCCCCCGACTGACAGCGCGCATAAGCGTGCGCCCGCCGTCCAATGGCACCCTCTCAGAGCCCAGCAGGGGGCGTCGCTCGTCCCGCTCCCGTCCCTCCAACAACGGATCGAGCCCTTCTCGGTCTCGCTCCGATCTCCCAGCATCGTCTCCTGCTGCCGCTTTCCAGGTGATTGCGTCTTCTGCGGCCAGACCCACTCCCCATCCCCGGAGGTGTAGACTGCTATAGGATAGACAGTAGTATGTCTAGCCAGTCTCTTGTTGGTGTGTATGCACACTTCCCTAGATGTATCCCCCTTATGTACCCAGTTAGTAGACGTTGTGTATGCGGTGTCGTGACTTGTTGTAAGCCTGTGCGCTATGCCCGGCTGTCAAGTAACACCTAACCCCCTAATGTAATGAACTATCGTAGGCAGAATGCCTTGTGTTTTATTGCCTCTCTTTCGTTTGATTTTCTGTTGTGCTAATTGGGGGCTAGCAAACCCTCATATATGTCTTTCCCTCTTTCTTTTAGTCTCTAAAACAGCTCTAGATTGTTCCAGATGGCTCCCAGGAGGACTGCTGCTCGTGGTAGGGGCCGAGCCCCAAGGGCCGCAGCTCGTGGAAGAGGCTGAGGTAGAGGCTGTGGTTTGAACTTGCCACCACCACCAGCACCACCAACCATGGCACAAGTACTAGCACAGCAAACACAGATCCTTCAGGCAATGCTATCCAGTCAGCAAGCCAATACAGTTGGCCGTAACTCCAAATTATCCGACTTCTTGAGGACCCGACCAATGACCTTCTCCTTAGCTAATGAACCATTAGAAGCCGACGATTGGCTGCGTGATACAGACAAGAAGCTTAAACTTGCCCGTTGCACTGAAGAAGACAAGGTAGACTTCGCTACTCACCAGCTCAAAGGTGCCGCGGCAGCATGGTGGGAAAACTACCTCGCTTGTCGTGGAAAGAAGAAACCCTTAGGCAACAACTCAGATGAAGAGGAAGAACAAGAAGAAGAAGAGGAAGAAGAGGAGGAAGGAGTGCAAGCTGACGATCCAGCAGACGATCAGCAGGAAGAGCAGGAAGACGAAGAGAACCTCAGCAGCAGGCGAGACTGCCATCACCTGGGCTAAATTTAAGACTGCTTTTAGGCAGAGCTTTGTCCCAGCTGGTATCATGAGGATGAAAAAGAACGAGTTTAGGAACTTGAAGCAAGGAAATATGTCTGTCTTGGAATATCTCACGCGCTTCAACCAGCTAGCTCGCTACGCCTCAAGGGACGTAGCCAAGCAAGAAGAGAAGATTGATCGATTCCTGGAAGGGATGCATGAGGAGATGAGAGCACAACTGATCCTGCACGACCATTCCAGCTTCCACCACTTGGTAAATAAGGCTCTCATCCTGGAGAATGAAAGGAAAATCTTGGAAACCAGTAGGAAGAGAAAGTGGACAGCTCAAAGACCTCAGAACAGCTTCCAGCCCAAGCCAGCATACCAAGGCAGCCCATCTTTTCGCCAGGTGGCAACGCCAGCACCCAGAGCCCCATTCCAAGCACCACGCCCCAACAACAGTGGAATTCAGGTGGCCCGTCCCATAGGGCAGTCTTTTACAACCAATCCAGCAGCAAACCTCCACTGTTTTAGCTGCGGAGCAAAGGGGCATTTTGCCAACAAATGCCCGGATCGTCAAGCCACTCCAGGGAAGTTTAATCCTGGAATCTCTTCATCACGAGTTCAGTCGTCAGCATCAAACAAGACTTATCAGGCACCTCAAGCATCACGGACAGCATCAGCTCCACACCATGGCCGTGTCAACCACGTCACTGCAGAAGATGCTCGAGATACCACCGGAGTACATATGGGTACGTTCTCTGTTAAGTCGATACCCGCACAAGTTCTGTTTGACTCCGGTGCATCGCATTCTTTTGTTTCTGGGGAGTTTGTTGAAAAGGTTAAGTTGCCAACCAAGCTAAAGAGACCTGTGGTACTTAGTTCCCCAGGAGGACCTTTAACTGCTACTCTAGTTAGCCCAAGGGTAGAAGTCACCATGGAGGATTTTGATTTTCCAGCAGACCTTTTGATCTTGCCATCTCAGACCTTGGACATCATCCTAGGGATGGACTGGCTAGCAAAGAATCAAGGATTGCTAGACTGTGCAAATAGGAAAGTAATACTCACCAAAGCCTCTGGAAAGAAAATAAAAGTTAGTGTGGATCGCCCCTCTTCGGGACGCATAATCCATCACCTTGAAGAAAAGACATTAGAAGAAACACCGGTAGTTCAAGATTACCCAGAAGTCTTCCCAGAAGAGCTACCAGGCATGCCGCTAGATAGGGAGATAGAATTTGTGATCAACCTAAAGCCAGGTACTGCCCCAATTGCCAAAAGACCATACCGAATGGCGGTAATGAACTTCAGGAGTTAAAGGCTCAAATTGAGGAGCTCCAAGCTAAAGGATTTATTAGACACAGCTCATCCCCCTGGGGTTCCCCTGTATTATTTGTCAGGAAAAAGGATGGCACTGCCAGACTATGTGTAGACTACAGAGCCCTTAACGAAGTAGCCATCAAGAACAAGTATCCCTTGCCTCGAATAGATGATCTGGTCGACCAACTATACCGTCTTTTCCAAAATAGATTTAAGGTCAGGATACCATCAACTCAAGATCAGGGCAGAAGATATCCCTAAGACAGCTTTTACTACCCGGTATGGCCTATTTGAATATACAGTCATGTCATTTGGATTGACCAATGCCCCAGCCTACTTCATGAACCTGATGAACAAAGTCTTTATGGAATACCTGGACAAATTTGTGGTCGTATTCATAGACGACATCCTGATCTACTCTAAGACCACCAAAGAACACGAGGAACACCTACGGATAGTCCTCGAAACACTTAAGAGGCACCAGCTGTATGCCAAATATAGCAAGTGTGAATTTTGGTTGCATGAGGTTAGTTTCCTTGGGCACATCATATCCGCTATAGGTGTAGCAGTCGACCCCTCCAAAGTGGAGGCAGTCCTAAAATGGAAGCAGCCCACCTCAGTCACCGAAGTGCGTAGTTTTCTGGGTCTAGCCGGATACTACAAACGCTTCATAGAAGGCTTTTCCAAGATAGCCAGACCAATGACAAACCTACTCAAGAAAGAGAAAAAGTATGAGTGGACAGAAGCATGTGAGAAGAGTTTTCAAGAACTAAAGCAAAGATTGACCACAGCCCCAGTGCTAGTCCTGCCAGATATACACAAGGATTTTGAAGTATATTGTGACGCATCTCGCCAAGGCCTAGGCTGTGTGCTCATGCAAGGAGGAAAAGTTGTAGCATATGCCTCCAGACAGCTCCGCCCCCATGAAGATAATTACCCAACTCATGACTTGGAGTTAGCCTCAGTAGTGCATGCCTTAAAAATTTGGCGACACTATTTAATTGGGAACCACTGTGACATTTATACGGACCATAAGAGTCTCAAGTACATCTTCACTCAAGCCGACCTCAACCTGAGACAAAGAAGATGGTTAGAGTTAATTAAGGACTACGATTTGGACGTCCACTACCACCCCGGAAAGGCTAATGTAGTAGCCGATGCCCTAAGTCATAAACCCCACTGCAACAACCTCATGGTGGAAGAATTGCAACCTGAGCTCTGCAGAGAGTTTGAAGCCCTTAACCTGGAAATAGTAGAGCGTGGTACTCTAGCTACCATGGAAGTGCACCCAACTCTTGAAGAACAAATCAAGGCAGCCCAGAAGGGACACCCTGGAGTTCAGAAGTTCAAACGTCTCATGACCCAGGGGAAAGCCCCTAAAATGATAGAAGGTAAACAAGGAGTTTTATGGTATGGGAAACGACTTTTTGTTCCCCACCAGAAGGACCTCAAAGACCTGATACTCAAGGAAGCCCATAGCTCTACTTATACTCTACATCCAGGCAACACTAAAATGTATCAAGAAATGAAGACATTGTATTGGTGGCCTCGCATGAAGAGAGACATCGCTGAATATGTAGCCTGTTGTGACGTATGTCAAAAGGTCAAAGCTGAACATCAGAGACCTGCCGGACTTCTTCAACCCCTACAGATTCCTCAGTGGAAATGGGAAGAAGTGGGAATGGATTTCATAACTGGTTTGCCTCGCACCAAATCAGGATATGATTCTACATGGGTAATAGTCGATAGATTGACAAAAGTTGCCCACTTTATCCCTGTAAAGACCAACTACAAGGGAGACAAACTGGCAACGAATTATACATGGCTCACATTGTATGTCTACATGGTGTACCTAAAAGAATAGTCTCAGATCGGGGTTCTCAATTCACCTCGCATTTCTGGGTCAGTCTGCATGATGCTTTAGGGACCCATCTTGCGTTCAGTACCGCATACCACCCCCAAACAGATGGACAGACCGAAAGAATAAACCAAATCTTGGAAGACTAGCATGTGCTCTAGAGTTCACCTAAGATTGGGAGAAATGTTTACCCTATGCAGAATTTGCCGACAATAATAGCTATCAATCAAGCCTCAAGATGTCCCCTTTTGAAGCTCTGTACGGACGTAAATGTAGAACCCCTCTACACTGGTCAGAAACAGGAGAAGGGTATATTTTTGGACCCGATACTCTGAAGTAGGCAGAAGAAAAGGTTCGCTTAATCAGGGATCGTTTACAAGCTGCTCAGTCAAGACAAAAGAGCTATGCCGATAACTGCCGTAGAGAATTGACATTCCAAGTCGGGGATCATGTGTACCTTAAGGTGAAAGGTGAAAGGCAAGCTGGCTCCAAGATACATAGGGCCATTCCCTATTATTGCCAAGTGTGGAGAAGTTGCTTATCGATTAGAGCTACCCGCAAGTCTGTCAGATGTGCACAATGTGTTTCACGTTTCCCAACTCAAGAAGTGTCTCAGAGTACCCGAAGAGTAGACCTCAGTGGAAACCATTGAATTACAGAAAGATCTGTCCTACCCAGAGCAGCCGATCAGAATTCATGACACATGGAGAAGAAATCCAGACGCCAGATTATTCGCCTCTGCAAGGTCCAATGGAGCAACCACTCCGAGCGAGAGGCAACCTGGGAGCGAGAGGATCAACTTAGAGCCGACTTCCCCTTTCTTTTCTCGGAGTTGCAGAATCACGGGGTCGAGATTCATTTCAAGGGGGGTGGGATCTGTAGCATCCCATTTTCAAGCCATGAGGCTAATGTAAAATTCAAATGTATGTTAATGAAATTAAAAGCATTTGTCTCCAGTTGGTTATTCCTTTTGGTTTTCAAAAGAAAATTCAAGATGTGTATAAAAAATTTAATATGAAGATCTTGTTTTGTTTCCAAAGAAGTAAATCAAATTAACCTTTTAAAATCTAGAACTTGAAATGTATCTCAAAAATGAAAGGATTTAGGAAATTAAGATATGATTTAATATTTTTAAAGAGAGGAGAATATATATATGTATATATTATTAAAGGGAATTTTCTCCCAGCCAATCCTGGCCATCCATTTCCTCCATGCCATCCCAGCCCTCCCCCCATTCATCTCTTCTTCCTGGTGGAAGTGCTTCCCTTCTCCTCTGGCCGAGCGGCCGCTCGACGCCCTCCTCCTCAACCGCCCACGCCGGCAATTGAATGCGGCGAAAGTCCCGTCGCCTTCAGTACCGCCCTCGCCTTCAGCGCCCGGCTCCGGTCACATCCCGCGCGGCCCCCGCCAGCGTTGACCTCGCCCCGCCGTGCACGCCACAACGCCGGTCCCCACCCGTGCGCTGCGCCGCCGTGGTACGCCCCGGGTCACGCCCATCGCGTCGTCCTCGCCCAGCTGACCTGCGCCACGCCTCCTCCCCTGCGACCGTCGGACAAAGCGGTGTCCGTCGCATTCAATTTGCGCCCAACAACCCTCTGGTGGCCGCGCCTGCACCATAGCCGCACGGCGAGGATGCCCCGCACGCTCGGCGCCATGCCGCTCTGCCCCCCGGCTCCACACCCCTGCTCTATAAATGGGCGTCGGAGCTCCATTTCACCACCTCACCGCATGTGCCACCGAAGTTCACTCGAAGCAAACGCCGCTACCTCCTCTGTCGGGTGCACCGTCGGGAGCCCCGCCGCCAAGCCTCACCGGTCGATGCCGGGACCCCTTGGACCACTCCCCGCGTTCATACTTGTCCCCTCTTCGTTCCTCCCCGTTTAATCGACACATCTTTCCCCGCAGGCCGCCGGCGACGCGCTCCTTCACCACCGCCGGCGTCGGGTCTCTCCAGTGAACCGCGGAGCCCCGGGTCAATTCATCGCACGCAGAGCACCATCGGGCACCACGAGTGCGTTCCTCACTTCGCCGGACCCCGCCACCCTTCCCCACGTGCCGCCGCCGTCTCCCCCTTCACCGCCAAGCACGCCTCCGCCGCCAGCCCGCTCGGGTCCGCTCCGGCCACCGCCCAAGCCTCAGGTGAGCTCAGTACCTCCCGGAGATGCTCCACCGCCGATGAATCGGCCTCCCATGGCCCGAGGCACTGGCGCCCAAATCCCCTGCTCCGGCCGCCGCTTTAGCCACCGCCCGGCCAAGGACCGGCCGATTTCCGCCTCCCCAAGGTGCGCGCCTGGTCGGATGACCCGTTTTGGTCGGAGCCGCCGCGCCTCCGTGCCCTCACCACCGCCGGCCGGCTCCACCTCCCACGCGGCCGGGACGGAGCAGAGCAGAGCAGCAAGCTAGGCAGTAATTAAGCTCATTAATGCTGCCCTAATCAGCCATTTAATCTGTCCTAAGGATAACACATTTAAAAGGTAACAACGCTGTTAAAAGAACCCACCTGTCGGCTACGTTGTCCACCCGAACCTCATTTATTTCCCCCGAGCTCCACCTGTCAGCAACTCATACCCTCCCCTCTTTTATTTTCAGAATCTAAAGACTTTGAATTGCTATAACTTTATAACCATAACTCCAAATTTAATGAAACCAAACTCTAAAATGTTCTAAAATCAAGATCTGGCTAATGATTCTATTTTGGTTCAGTTTTGAGTTAATTTGAGTTTGGTTTTATTTTATTCGGTATTTATTTGTTTTTGTTGTTTCGGTGTTGCTTTTTCCAGTTCGATCTCCCGAGTAGATCTCGAAGACGCGAACGAGCCCCCGCTTGATGCAGCACAAGACCCCCAAGCTTTCGATCCAGGCGAGTCAATACTTTGATCATTTTGCGCCTACATTTTATGTGAAACCATGTTCGTTTAAATTATGAAAATTGCATGCGTTATTTTATGTGCTAAAAATATGTAAGTCTTAAGGTAGATAACAACCTTATGTCCACCTAATAATATAATACACCACCAGTAACATTTGAACTCCCATGATCATTTGCCGCCCTAGATATAAACGCTTGTTATGGTAGTTATATGTCTTAATATTGCCAAGATAAATTCATCGAACCCAGGGTTCTAGTAACCCTGATAATCATTCTTAATCATGGACACTAAATTTGAATTAGTCATGGGATGTACATGATCGGACAATTATGTTGATTTATGTTATGCTTCTCAAAACCCTAAAAATCTGCTAAACCTGTTTGGGCGGATGGTAAGAGTGGTGGGTGTGGATGTAACACAAGGAATGTGGAATGAACCGCCCAGACGACCTAAGGACTTAATCCTGTGTGGACCCTCCGGGTATAACAGTACAACCACAAGCTGGCATATTGTAGGCTGGGCTAAATAATTTACTGAACCCTCTAGTCTTTTCACGGAGAACGTGTGTAGGTGGGTATGAAAACCCGACTTGGAATGGGACACCGGATGCAGGTGACGTTGCCTAGGATAGCGTATGTGGAAAGTGGAGTCCGACTGCGCTAACCTATGGTGGACATCCCGCACAACCTATGGACGAAACCCCATAGGAGTGATATGTAGAGTGTGAGGTACTGTAAAGGCCTCGTGATATCCTCTCGATCTGCATGTCAAAGGAATCGTGTAGAACCATCGGGACGATTATCTCTTGTGGGTAAAGATGTACAGTCTCTGCAGAGAGTATACAAACTATTCGAATAGCCGTGCCCACGGTCAAGGGCAGACATGGAAATCTTCCTTGAGTTAGTTCTATTTCAAAAATTTTGGAGGTTGGGCATAAAAATTTGCTAGGTGTATGTAGCCTAAACTTTGGTAAAATTATCCTGGAGGGATGTACTCCAATGTTGGTATTAAGGTGGAAGTAACCTGCTATTCAAAAAGTTAAGCATTGGTGGATGTAACCATAAAAGTAGTAAATGGAACCTACACTATTATAAAATTATTGCACACTTTCATTATGTAAATCATAAGTTCTTGAAAAATGGTAGGTCATAGAGACTTTTAAGTTATGGTCATTTCAAAAGTTGCTTTATGCAAATAAAAGAACCCGAGCCATCCTTGTATAGCCTTGCATCTATAACTATATGCATTGTGTGTGTTGGCTCGCGGAGCACGGTTGTTTGTGTTCAATCTCGCTCTTAACCCCCCTTTCAGAAGATGTGAATCAAGAGCACTACGCATACCATGAGAATCAGGATGCCGAAGGAAATGAAGACGGTGGTTACTAGATTAGGCCTCGGTAGTCTTGCCTCTCGCCTCAGTCCAGTTGACCAGGCTAGTTTTGGCGAGTGCCTTCGTTATTAGCGCGGTCCCTGGTTAATAGTGTTGGTACTCGGGTTATTCCAGTTGCTTGCTTGTGGTGAGTTGTGCCCCTACGCTTGTACGCTTCCGCTTTCATTCTTTATGTATTGTAAGACATTTGGCCTGACGGCCCTATTGTAACCTCGACCCGACGCGGTCTATTTAAACTCTGGTATTGTAATATATGGTATTGTCGTGTATGAAATGATGCAGCATTGTATCTGTGAGCATTATCTACTGATCCAGGGAATAATGCAGTGTTATCACAGAAGATTCCAGGTTAGTAAACTTGGGGTCCGACATGAAGTCTATTCGGGGTGTTTGGCAGTCAGTTTTATTTCGTGCCTTGATTTCATCCACGTGGAGTGAACTGAAGCCAACGGAAGCCGTTGTGGAGAAATGTTTCACATCCACTTTGACGAATTCAACAAGCATGCTGAAACGAGCTGGGGCGCGTATGAAGCCCATTCTGGTTGTTTGGCACTTAGTTTTATTTTATGCATCAATTTCATCCGCATGGATTTAACTAATATCATCGGAAATCGTTAGGGCAGAAAGTTTCACAACGAATCAACCAGATTCGAAATGAATGCCAAAATAAGCTTAGGCGCATACGATGTCCATTCGGTGTGTTTTCAAGTCAGCTTCATTCTGTGCCTCGATTTCGTCCTCATAGATTTACAGAACTGTCTTGAACACGTTGCAGAGGAAAGTTTCAGACCAATGAACGGATTCGAAATGCACGCCAAATTGAGCTAGGGCGCATGTGTAGCCCATTCGGGGTGTTCGGCACTCAGTTTCATTTCGTGCCTTGATTTTGACCGCATCCATATTCTTCTATCCGTCGAAACCTGTTGTGGAGGAAATTTTCACATCGACTCAGATGGACTCGAAATGCATGCCAAAATGAGATAGCGTACTTGTAAAGTCTGTTCGGGGTGTTTGGCAAACAATTTTATTCTGTACCTCGATTTCGTCTGCATAGTGTGAGTTGATGCCGTCGAGCCCATTGTGGAGCAAAGTTTTTACACCGACTCGACAGTTCTGAAAAGCATGCCAAAATGAGCTAGGAAGCATGTGATGTCAATTATAGGCGTTTGGCACATAGTTTCTTTTCATTCTGCGATTTCATCCGCAGCGAGTTTCTAGTACACGTCAGAACCCATCGTGGAGGAAAGTTCCACACATGCTAGGATGGAATCAAAATGCACACCAAAATGAGTTGAGCGCATGTTAAGTCTATTCACAATGTTTGGCTATCAGTTTCGTTTCGAGCCTTGATTTTGTCTGCATGGAGTATGTAGTACCCGTTGTAACCTGTTGTGGAGGAAAGTTTCGCACTTATTAGGGCGGTTCGAACTGCTTTACCAAAATGAGCTAGGCTGCACGTGAAGTCTATTCGGGGTGTTTGGCAGTCAGTTTTATTTCGTGCCTTGATTTCATCCACGTGGAGTGAACTGATGCCATCGGAAGCCGTTGTGGAGAAAAGTTTCACATCGACTTTGACGAATTCAACAAGCATGCTGAAACGAGCTAGGGCGCGTACGAAGCCCATTCAGGTTGTTTAGCACTTAGTTTTATTTTATGCATCAATTTCATCCGTTTGGAGTTAACTAATACCATCGAAAATCGTTAGGGCAGAAAGTTTCACAATGACTCAACCAGATTCGAAATGAATGCCAAAATAAGCATAGGCGCATACGATGTCCATTCGGTGTGTTATCAACTCAGCTTCATTTTGTGCCTCGATTTCGTCCGCATAGAGTTTACAGAACCCTCTTGAACACGTTGCGGAGGAAAGTTTCATAGAAATGAACGGATTCGAAATGCACACCAAAATGAGCTGGGGCACATATGTAGCCCATTCGTGGTGTTCGGCACTCAGTTTCATTTCGTGCCGTGATTTTGTCCGCATTCAGATTCTTGTATCTGTCAAAACCTGTTGTGGAGGAAATTTTCACATCGACTCAGATGGACTCGAAATGCATGCCAAGATGAGCTAGGGTACTTCTAAAGTCCATTCGGCGTGTTTGGCAAATAGTTTTATTCCGTACCTCGATTTCGTCTGCATAGTGTGAGTTGATGCCGTCGAGCCCATTGTGGAGGAAAGTTTTTACACCGACTCGACAGTTATGAAAAGCATGCCAAAATGAGCTAGGAAGCAATGTGGCGGCTAGGTTTGATGCAAGTGACCACATAGGCAAAATGTGATATTGACTTGGATGACACACCAGCTTTGTATGCTGTGGTGGAGGCCACATTCGTATAGGAGCATTGTAGCATGGTTACTCCGATGTAGAATTCTTACAAGGTTATGCACCGACGAATGACACAACTTTATGCGATGCGACCACACGGATTGGGTAACTATGAGAGTAACAAATCCATCTAGCCATGCGTGGAACCCGAAGGTCATCAAAGATGGCTAGTGGTGAGTAGACAGTGATGGTGAGGCTTTAGCTTGATGAGGACATCGATAGTAATGCCAAAGGTAGTAATGAGACTTCAATAACAGGACCAATAACAAGAGCACGAGCCAAGAAACTACAATCTCAGGTGAACCTGCTCCTTAATGAATATGTCATTAATTTTAATGAGAATTTTATACTACCTAAAAACAATGTTTTACTTGTGCTCAGGTTTGAAGAGTCAGCGATGGATGGAGATTAAGGATATGTGACCGTCATCCAAGGAAGCACAAGTCCACGGCATGAACAAAGAACGGTCCATGAATAGTGCCACGCATGAACAGTACGCACTACAGTATCCAGCCCATGAACAGTTCTGTGCTACAGTACCTGGCCGTGAACAGTACCGTGCTACAGTACCTGGCCCGTGAACAGTTTCGCGCTACAGTGTCTTACGCGTGAATAGTACCACATGGAAAATTTAGTGTTGAATAGCCTTAGGCTGAGACTATATATTGAGGGGTAGACCCCCATTGTAAAAGGGAACCACTTTTGATAATAGATTATACTCTTGTTCTTTCTGTTAGCCGAACCAACTTGAGAGAATTGGGAGTTCGCTGAAATCAAGATCGTTCAACCTTTCCGCTGGGAATTGGGAGCGCGATAGAACTTCATCGGTGGTCGTGAAGTTCAACACGTGTGATTGGGCGAATTATAGAGTGCTAACTCTTGCATTGGCAACGGGAGATCACTACGGTTCGTCGAATCATCGTGAGTATCCAGATCCTACGTCGAGAAGATCGGGCAACCCCGTATCATCTTGGTATCAGAGCGCGGTTTACTCGGTAGGATTATTTACCCTTGCTTTTAGATTGATTTACTTGTGTTCCTATAGTCCATTGAAACCAAAAATTGCCACAAAAAAAATCCGAACCTTTAGATTAATCTGTTATTTCGCGTGAGTTTTATTAGGTTTTAGTCCATTAGAATTTTTGTTTAGGTGCTGATCGTCGTGTTCCTTTGCGTCGCTTGATCATTGTGTTATTTCCTTTGTTTCGCCTAAAAACAAATCCGATCGCTACAGTGCTGTGAACAGTACTTCGGCAGTACCGAAAAAAGTCCGTTGATCTTTGAGACTAGTCTTTGATAATTGCATTAAGGGCTGCTCTTGGCATTAATCTATATTTGCTGAAATTTCTAGTAATTGTGCAACGAAACGCTAAACATTAGTGTCAACCACAAGTACAAAAAAAAAGAAAGAAGAAGAAGAGCCTAAAAAAAAGGGTGTTGGCCAAATTGGGGTTAGCTAATTCTACTATATAATTTCAGCTTGTGTATTTAATTTCTTTGAGCAATCTTGTGCCCTCAATTCTTGTTTTTGCAATTGACTAGCGTCTCTCCTAGTACTTGGTGCAAAAGAGCTATTTCATCATTAGTTTCAGATTGCTTCCAACTAGCTCATTCCATTGTTTGCATCAAGTCACATTGATCTTTGCGTGTGCGTTCATATACTTCACTTAAACCTTTTTGGATCTGCACTTAGGCAAAGTTTTTAGCTTGGATTATTACTTAATCTTACAACATCGTGCAAATTCAGATTGAGTAGGACAAACACTGTCATACCAAGCTCCACCATATAACCGTTGTTGTGCAAGTAGTGAACACTCTTGAATTCGCTTAATCATCACGTTGCTGTTGTCACTTCTACCAGGTGTAAGTTTATTGGCCTTAATTCACTTCGGAAGGGTAAGAACTTTACTTGGAGCGAGAACATAGTGAGATTGAGTGATTTCCATTATTATACACCTACTTGTTTCTTGCAAAACTAACCATGTCAGGTGGAGAACACCATGATGAGAGTGGTGGGACAAATGAAACTCAGGCATTCGTCAAGCAACATCAATTTGGGGCACTCCGCGAACACTTTCAACGTGAGCTACACCAAGGGCTCGATCAACTCCATGAGAAACATCATGCTTTTGCTGATCAAATTGCAAGGGATATGCAAAATATGGAGATACAAGCTGATGAAAATGTGCACCAATTGCGGGAGGACATTGGAGCCCTCACTAGGATCATACAAGCTCTCAATGGTGGCGATGAAGCAAGTGTTCAAGGAGGAGAAGCTGCTGCACATGTATCTCCTGCACCGCAACACCGAGTGGTGCCCAATGTGGTGCGTCCACCACAGCTAGGAGGACGAGGAGGAGCCCATGGAGGGCATGGCCAGGGTCTAGGTGGAGGCCGTGGTGGGCGTGGTGGTGCTGCTCATGCGATGGAAGAGGATGGTGATTTTGCTTTGCATTACAATGACCATTATCGTCGTCCACGCAATGAAGATGATGGATTGGGCAAGCTCAAGTTTTCCATGCCCAAGTTTGCAGGTGGGACTGATCCCGAGGAGTATCTCACTTGAGAAATGAAGGTTGACAAAATATTCCGTATGCATATTACTATATGGATGAGAGAAAGATACAGTTGGCATCACTTGAGTTTGAAGGTTATGCTTTGGATTGGTGGGAACAAGTCATTACTCAAAGAGCTGAGAATGGAGAAAATCCTGTTGCAACATGGCAAGAGATGAAGCGGGAAATGAGAGCCCGTTTTGTTCCTCGCCATTACAAGCGTGATCTATTTGATAAATTGCAGAATATGAAGCAGGGAGCACATTCTGTGGAGGAGTACTATAAGGAGATGGGGCTAGCCATGATTCGAGCCAAGGTTCAAGAACAAGAAGAGCAAACCATGGCACGCTTCCTCTCAGGTTTGAACCATCAAGTCAAAAGAATTGTCAATTTTCGGCTTTATAACAATCTTTATGAGTTAGTGCATTAAGCTACAAAGGCAGAACGACAATTGCAAGAGGATGCTACGTTTGCAAGATCAACGTCCTTTGCTGCCCGTACACCATCCAGCGGAGGAAGATATGGTTTCAAATCACAAATAAGCTAAAGAACAGCTCCAAGTGGTGGATCAAGCTTTCGCCCATCATCTAGCAAGAAGGAAGAAGCCACTCCAAGTGCAAGGAAACCATCAAATCCAGCAGCCAGTGGTTCCTCTTCTGTGGGTTCTACAGCGAAGAGTAGCGGCATACAATGCTTCGAATGCCTTGGTCGTGGTCATATGCAAAAGGATTGCCCAAATAACAAGACGATGTTGATATTAGAGAATGGGGTATGATTCTGCAAGTGAAGAAGAGAGTGATCACCATGCTGATTTGTGGACATATGATATGCACATGAGGAGGAGCAAGACATAGAGTATTGTGATCCCGGTGTTGGTCCTATACTTGTGTGTGCGCCGACAGTGTTGAGTGTGCAACCAAAACCTTCCCATGAACAGCGCTGCAATTTATTCCATACAAGAGCTCAAGTTTGCAAGGATGGCAAATTTTGTAAGGTAATCATTGATGGTGGGAGTTGTCATAATTTGGCTAGCAAGGAGCTTTGCAATAAGCTTGGTTTGAAGTACAAGAAACATCCACATACATATCAGATCTAGTGGTTGCATGAGAGAGGTTCATTGAGTGTGGGATACACCGTGGATGTTGAATTTGAAATTGGCACTTATCGTGATAAGGTGGAGTGTGATGTGGTGCCTATGGATGTATGTCACTTGCTACTAGGAAGGCCATGGTAATATGATCGTGCTGTGCTTCATGACGGAAGAACTAACAAATATAAGTTTTGGTGGAACAACAAACAAGTGGTGCTGCGACCGTGACTCCTTCTCAAATTGTAAATGATACTGTACAAAAGATTGAAGTGCAAGTTGAGAGTGAGAAAGGGAGGGAACAAAAGAGTGTGATTCCACAAAAAGTGAGTGAGAGCCACAAACCAAACCCGAGAGGTAAAGGCAAGAGTGAGGGAGAGAAAAACTTAGTCATGATAGCCACCAAATCTGATCTGAGAGAGATGAAAGATGACCCCGCTTTGATGCACCTTGTATTGTTGTACAAGGATGCATTGCTTTCTACTAATGATTTAACTTCTCTTCCTAGTGCTGTTTCTGAAGTTTTGCAGGCTTACGATGACGTGTTTCCGGAGGAGGTGCCCGCTGGTCTTCCACCTATTCGAGGTATTGAGCATCAAATTGACTTAGTCCCGGGAGCCCCTCTTCCCAACCGGCCGCCGTACCGCACAAATCCAGAACAAACAAAGGAGATTCAGCGTCAAGTGCAAGCACTTTTGGACAAAGGGTACGTACGCGAGAGTCTTAGTCCCTGTGCCGTTCCTGTTGTTCTTGTTCCTAAGAAAAATGGTACTTGGAGAATGTGCGTAGACTGTAGAGCTATTAACAACATAACTGTTTGCTATCGTCATCCTATTCCTAGGTTAGATGATATGCTTGATGAGTTAAGTGGTTCTACTATCTTTTCTAAGATTGAATTGCGTAGTGGCTACCATCAAATAAGAATGAAACATGGTGATGAATGGAAAACTGCTTTTAAAACGAAATTTGGCTTGTATGAATGGTTAGTGATGCCTTTTGGATTGTCCAATACTCCTAGTACATTCATGCGCTTAATGAACCATGTTTTGAGACACTTCATTGGAAAATTTGTGGTAGTTTACTTTGATGATATTCTGATATATAGCCGCTGTTTGGATGATCATGTTGAACACATCAAACATGTGCTAAAAGTGCTTAGGAAAGAATGCTTGTATGCCAATCTTGACAAGTGTACTTTTTGCACTAGTAAGGTTGTGTTTCTAGGCTATGTTGTTTCAGCTCATGGCATTGAAGTGGATGAATCTAAAATTGAAGCTATTAGAAATTGGCCAATTCTTGTGAATGTTTGTCAAATTCGAAGCTTCCATGGGCTTTGCTAGTTTCTATCGGCGATTTGTGAAAGATTTTAGCACCATTGCTGCCCCATTAAATGAATTAACTTAAAAAGGAGTGATTTTTGAGTGGGGAGAAAAACAAGACAAAGCTTTTGCTGAATTGAAAAAATGTTTGACTGAAGCACCATTGCTTGCTTTACCTGATTTCACAAAAACTTTTGAGATTGAATGTGATGCTAGTGGAATAGGTATTGGTGGTGTTTTGATGCAAGAAAGAAAACCTGTTGCATATTTCAATGAGAAACTTCATGGTGCACAATTGAATTATCCTGTTTATGATAAAGAACTATATGCTCTTGTGCGTGTGTTGGAAACTTGGCAATATTATCTTTGGCCTAAGGAATTCATAATACATTCTGATCATGAATCTTTGAAATACTTAAAGGCCAAGCAAAATTGAATCGTAGACATGCTAAGTGGGTAGAATTCATTGAGACCTTTCCATACATTGTCAAATATAAGAAAGGCAAAGAGAATGTGGTAGCTGATGCATTGTCTAGAAAACATGTGCTTTTAACTCAGTTGGAGGTAAAGGTACCAGGGTTGGAAAAGTTTGAAAGATTTATTTGCTTCCGATCATGAATTTGCAGCACCATATTCTAATTGCAAAGATGAGAAAGGGTGGGATAAGTTTTACATTCATGATGGTTTTCTCTTTCGCATGAATAAGCTATGTGTTCCGGATTCCTCTGTGCGTTTGTTATTGTTGTAGGAATCTCATGCAGGAGGATTGATAGGGCATTTTGGGAGGGAGAAGACTTACAAGATGTTGGCTGATCACTTCTATTGGCCAAAGATGAGGCGAGACGTCGAGAGGTTTATTCAAAGATGCATCACATGCCATAAGGTTTGTATACTCCACTTCCTGTTCCTAGTGCTCCTTGGGAAGATATTAGCATGAATTTTGTGTTAGGACTGCCTAGGACCAAGAGGGGGAGTGATGAGGACATCCTTTCCATGCATACAACCATGCCGACTCCATATCAAACTGAAACTATGATACAAGGACCAATGACTAGAGCGCGAGCACGTCAACTTAACCATCAGGTGAATGCGCTCCTAAGTTTGCATACAAATGTTTCAAAGAATGGAATACTACTTAATTCTTGTGATGATTTAATTGTCCTTAGGAACCATGGGGAAGAACCACATGAGCTCAAGTATAGAAGTGGAACCGTCAAGCGCAAACCAAGTCCTGTTCACGAGTTTGACTCGGATTCGGCCTTGTTGACAGTGCCTATTTCAAACGGACGTAACTTTTGATCCAGAAGGTTTCTCGGGGCCCGTGAGTACTCGTTGGAAAGCTCTTGAAGTCTACTTTCAGATGGATCCGGCCTCACCTCCAAATTCCATCCGAGTCGACCAGAAACTGCAAAACAATTCACATAACTTTTCCAGTCCGAGTCAAAGTGGGCCTTGGGCCTTGTAATTCGAGTCCTATTCGGCTTCCTTGTGTTTTGGCCGACCCTCCACCTTCCGTGACCCATAAATAGGCAGCCGCACCCTCTTCTAGGGTTTGGGTTTTGTTTAGACTAAGTTAGCTTTTGCTGCTTTGCCTTGTACTCGCGCGTGTCGGCTAGACCGCCCGAATACTTGTCTTCGGAACCCCACCGTTTTCTGTTTTCGATTGAATCTTACATCGTTATTTGCAATTGAGTTGCTGTTCATCTTGTTCTTGCTTGTTCTTCGATTGCTTGCAGGAACAAGAACCCTCGTGGTTAGCTTGATCGTGCACCGACAAGGTCACGAACAATCTCTGGAGTTGGTGTATCGATCGCTAAGGCGCAGCGTCCTTGGATGGTTGTAGTCGGGTCGTCAACGTCATCTCCTTCCCCAATCGAATCTACCACTCTCATCGAAAGATCGGGACCCCTAGTGCTATCAGTTGGTATCAGAGCTCAAGGTTGATCGGTGAGATATCTTATCTAGTCATTGCAATTTTTACCTACAGTCCAGAAACCCAAAAAAAAATTGCAGATCAGATCTATTCCCCAAAATCCGAAACAATTTGAGCCTTACGCTTTTGCTGCATAGTCTTTGTTTGTTGAGTCTTCGGTTGCATCGTCGTGTCCTTTGCTGGTCTTAGTGTCTAGTTCCTTTAGAGTTTCGAGTTCTGTTCACGTTTTGGACTCACCGTTGCAGTTAGATCCGAACTGTCATAGGAGGGTAAAAAAGGAGGAGGACTCGGTTGCTACGGAGGCTTTGCCCTAATTGGTCTTGGAGTAGGGCACGAATTCGGATTCAACTGCATCGTGTGTGAAAAAGAGAGAGAGAGAGAGAGAGAGAAAAAAAAAAGAGAGACAAGAAGGAACAGGCAGCCGCATCTAGATGAGCCGCGGCATAAAAAAAAGAAAAAAAAGAAGAGAGAGAAAAACCTAACTTTTGCACACGACCTCCGATTGAGGCGATTCTTGATCCGTTGGAAAGGAAATCGGAAGATAGAGTGAAAAACTGGAGATTTCAGATCCGCGTAAGCCTCCGGGCACATACGCGACAGCTTCGACCCCAAAAAACGTCGTTTAGGCCCTCAAAACGGGCCCGCAAACCGAGGAAAAATCAAGTTTCTCAGAATTCGCTCAAAATTGACAGAGCCCTTCTGCACGTGATTCTAAGGTACGCTGTGAAGACGGCACCCTTTTTCTAGCTCCAGAACTCCGTGTGCAACGCTATCTAGTTTCTTTCTGCACGGTGTGTCTTCATTTGTGTTCTAGGCTCGCGTCTCTAGTACGGTCTAGCCTAGGACCAGCACGGTGTCGTCGTTGAGCGTTTATTCAACTTGCTTTGACTAATGTTGTTCTAGTTATCCTTTGTTCACTCTCAGCCCACCCATAGCTCCACAGATTTGGCTACCACCTCACAGGGACTAGTGACCGAGGCAGCGATACACCCAATTTCCAGGAGATATTGTCTTGTCTTGTCGGCTGCAATCACCTCCTGCTTGCTGTGGTAAGAACTTGTAAGAGCTTGACAGAACAGGTTGAGAGTGTGCGACTTGATTTAACCACATCCCAGTAGTTGTGAGGGCATAACCTGCAGTTTTATTATTTTTTTCTCTTCTTGGTTTGTTTCTTGTCTTCTAACAATGTTAGGAGAACCAGTGAACCTGCGGGCAGCGCCACATTCCCCTCGGACTAGGGGCATCATACAACACTTTGAGCGCCAAATGAAGCTGCACACTGAGGGACTTGATGAGGATGTAAGGGTCACCAACGAACGCCTTGGCCAATTGGAGGCCGCACAGATCGACACCAACACTACGCTTGCAACATTGGAGGCTTCCGTTGGCACCGTCAACGCTTCACTTGCTGAGATTTTGACACGTCTTGATGAGAGGGGCCGTGCATCTCCCGCTGCACCAACTCAGCGTACTCGTGCCAATATTGGTGTCTTGGGCAGCAGGGTGGACGAAAATGGTGGAGACGAATATGCAGCTGACACTGAGATTGATGATGATGAGGACGCTCACCGTCATCGTCAACCACGCCGGAATGAGGTACGTGAGAATGATGAATCGCTTGGTAAGATTAAGTTCACTATGCCACCTTTTGATGGAAAATATAACCCTAATGCTTATATCACTTGGGAATTGGCTGTTGATCAGAAATTTGCTTGTCATGCATTCCCTGAAAACAAAAGAGTTAGGGCTGCTACTAGTGAGTTTACTGATTTTTCGTCT
Organism: Dendrocalamus latiflorus; assembly: GCA_017311315.1. Taxonomy (NCBI): domain Eukaryota; kingdom Viridiplantae; phylum Streptophyta; class Magnoliopsida; order Poales; family Poaceae; genus Dendrocalamus; species Dendrocalamus latiflorus. The sequence continues at coordinate 16,986,023 of CM029615.1, read as the reverse complement.
GTTTGGTGGAGTGAATATTGTAAGAAAAATCCTTTCACTATACCACAAACTTGGGATGCATTAAAAAGAATCATGCGAGCTAGATTTGTTCCCTCATATTATGCACGTGATTTGTTACATAAGTTGCAACAATTGAGGCAAGGTAGTAAAAGCGTAGAGGAATATTTTCAAGAATTGCAAACAGGCATGCTGCGTTGTGACTTGGAAGAAACTGAGGAAGCCGCTATGGCTAGGTTATGGGTGGTTTGAATCGGGAAATTCAGGATATCTTAGCTTACAAGGAATATAATTCTATCACTCGTTTATTTCATCTTGCTTGTAAAGCTGAAAGAGAAGTACAGGGACGACGCGCGAGCACTAGGACTAACGTTTCTGCAGGTCGTGGAAACATTTGGTCTCAACGTGCATCTGCCGCACCATCAAGCCAACCACCTGCACCTTCTTCCTCCAACAGCAAGCCACGGTTTTCATCATCAAATTCGGCATCTCGGGCATCCGAAGCAACAAAGGGGACAGCCCAAGCACATGCGAAGAGCTCTTCGTCCGTTGCATCTACGGGACGAACGAGGGATATCCAATGTCATCAATGCAAGGGGTATGGCCATGTGAGGAGTGAGTGCCCAACCAAGCGTGTTCTGATTGTGAAAAATGATGGTGAGTATTCTTCTGCTAGTGATTTGGATGAGGATACATATGCTATGCTTGCAGCTGACCATGCAGGTAGTGGGAAGGAGCAAGAAGAAGAGCACATTGGTGCTGAAGATGCAGAGCGCTATGAGAGCCTCATTGTGCAGCGTGTGTTGAGTGCACAAATGGAGAGGGCGGAGCAAAATCAGCGGCACATCCTTTTCCAAACAATGTGCGTCGTGAAGGAACGCTCATGCCGAGTGATAATTGATGGAGGGAGCTGCAACAACTTGGTGAGCTCCGATATGGTGGAGAAGCTTGCGTTGAACACCAAACCTCACCCACAACCTTACTACATTCAATGGTTCAATAACAGCGGCAAGGTGAAGGTAATACGAATGGTGAGAGTAAATTTTGCTATTGGTTCTTATCACGATGTTGTAGAATGCGATGTTGTACCTATGCAAGCATGCTCTATGCTGTTAGGTAGACCGTGGCAATATGATAAAGATTCACTGCATCATGGTAAGACAAACCAATATTCTTTTTTGCATCATGACAAGAAAATTGTGTTACATCCTATGTCTCCTGAAGCTATTTTCAAAGATGAGATTGCTAGAGCTAGTAGAGAGAAAAATCAGGAGCATAATAGGAGTGAAAATCAGATTGTTGCAAGCGAACTTGAGCAACATAAAAAGAAAAACTCTAAATCTGTTCATGAGATGAAAAATGAGATTAAATTGAAAGGTGCATGTTTTCTTGCTACTAAGTCTGATGTGACTGAGCTGGATGCTAGTACTTCTATTTGCTATGCCTTACTTTGCAAACAAGCTTTATTTTCCTTCGAGGAGGTACCTTCTTCTGTGCCTCCTGCTGTCACTAATCTTTTGCAGGAGTACATGGATGTCTTTCCAAAGGACGTGCCACCAGGCCTACCACCAATGCGAGGGATCGAGCACCAGATTGATTTGATTCCCGGGGCATCTTTGCCCAATCGTGAGCCATACAGGACCAATCCGGAAGAAACTAAGGAGATTCAGCGTCAAGTTCAAGAATTGCTTGATAAAGGTTATGTGCGTGAGTCTCTTAGCCCTTGTGCTGTTCCGGTAATTTTAGTGCCTAAGAAAGATGGATCATGGCGTATGTGTGTGGACTGTAGAGCGATCAATAACATTACCATTAGATATCGTCACCCTATTCCTAGGTTAGATGATATGCTTGATGAATTAAGTGGCTCTATTGTTTTCTCTAAAGTTGATTTGCGTAGTGGGTGCCACCAAATTCGCATGAAATTGGGAGATGAATGGAAAACAGCATTTAAAACTAAGTTCGGTTTTTGTATGAGTGGTTAGTGATGCCATTTGGTTTAACTAATGCACCTAGCACATTCATGAGATTAATGAACGAGGTTTTGCGTGCTTTCATTGGTAAATTTGTAGTGGTCTATTTTGATGATATATTGATATATAGCAGATCACTAGAGGAACACCTTTGCCATTTACGTGCTGTTTTTGATGCTTTACGTAATGCACGTTTATTTGGTAACGTTGAGAAGTGCACATTTTGCACGGATCGAGTCTCTTTTCTTGGCTATGTTGTTACTCCACAGGGCATTGAAGTTGATCAAGCCAAGGTTGAGGCAATACAGAGTTGGCCGACTCCTAAAACGGTCACGCAGGTGCGAAGTTTTCTAGGACTTGCTGGATTCTATCGTCGTTTTGTGAAGGATTTCAGCACCATCGCTGCACCATTGAATGAACTCACTAAAAAGGGGGTGCCGTTTACTTGGGGGAATGCACAGGAAGACGCCTTCAACACATTGAAAGATAAGTTAACACATGCACCATTACTCCAACTTCCAGATTTTAGTAAGACTTTTGAGCTAGAATGTGATGCAAGTGGAATTGGATTGGGTGGTGTGCTGTTGCAAGAAGGTAAACCTGTGGCATACTTTAGTGAAAAATTGAGTGGGCCTAGTTTGAACTATTCTACTTATGATAAGGAATTATATGCTCTAGTTCGAACTTTAGAGACATGGCAACATTATTTATGGCCCAAAGAATTTGTCATTCATTCTGATCATGAGTAATTAAAGCATATTAGAAGTCAAGCAAAATTGAACCGTAGGCATGCAAAGTGGGTTGAATTCATAGAGTCTTTTCCTTATGTCATAAAACACAAAAAGGGAAAGGAGAATGTTATTGCTGATGCATTGTCTAGGAGATATACCATGCTCTCACAACTTGACTTCAAAATTTTTGGATTGGAAACAATTAAGGAGCATTATGTTCATGATGATGATTTTAAAGACGTGTTGCTGAATTGCAAAGAGGGAAAAACGTGGAATAAATTTGTTCTAAATGATGGATTTGTGTTTAGAGCTAACAAACTATGCATTCCAGCTAGCTCCGTTCGTTTGTTGTTGTTACAGGAAGCGCATGGAGGTGGGCTGATGGGGCATTTTGGAGCGAAGAAGACAGAAGACATACTTGCTAGTCATTTCTTTTGGCCAAAGATGAGACGTGATGTGGAACGTTTTGTTGCTCGCTGCACTACGTGTCAAAAGGCTAAGTCACGACTTAATCCTCACGGTTTGTATATGCCTCTACCTGTTCCTAGTGTGCCTTGGGAAGATATTTCTATGGACTTTGTTTTAGGCCTGCCTAGGACAAAGAAGGGAAGGGATAGCATATTTGTTGTTGTGGATAGATTTTCTAAGATGGCACACTTCATACCATGTCATAAAAGTGATGATGCTACCAATATTGCTGATTTGTTCTTTCGTGAAGTTGTTCGTTTGCATGGTGTGCCAAATACTATAGTTTCCGATCGTGACACTAAATTCCTTAGCCATTTTTGGAGAACTTTATGGGCTAAATTGGGGACTAAGCTGTTATTTTCGAATACGTGTCATTCCCAAACTGATGGGCAAACTGAAGTTGTGAATAGAACTTTATCTACCATGCTTAGGGCTGTTTTGAAAAAGAACATTAAAATGTGGGAAGAATGCTTGCCTCATATTGAATTTGCTTATAATCGTTCGCTGCATTCTACTACAAAGTTGTGCCCTTTTGAGATTGTCTATAGCTTTGTGCCAAGTGCTCCTATTGATTTGCTACCACTTCCATCTTCGGAGAAGTTAAATTTTGATGCTAAACAGCGTGCTGACTTGATGTTGAAATTGCATGAGACAACCAAAGAAAATATTGAACGCATGAATGCTAAATAGAAACTTGCTGGTAGTAAAGGAAGGAGGCATTTAAGTTTTCAACCGGGTGATTTAGTTTGGTTGCATTTGAGAAAAGAAAGATTTCCTGAATTGAGGAGGTCTAAGTTGATGCCTAGAGCTGATGGTCCTTTCAAAGTGTTGGAAAAGATTAATGACAATGCATATAAACTTGAGTTGCCTGCAGATTTTGGGGTTAGTCCCACCTTTAACATTGCTGATTTGAAGCCATACTTGGGAGAAGAAGATGAGCTTGAGTTGCGGACGACTCAAATGCAAGAAGGGGAGGATGATGAGGACATCCATTCCATGCATACAACCATGCCGACTCCATATCAAACTGAAACTATGCTACAAGGACCAATGACTAGAGCGCGAGCACGTCAACTTAACCATCAGGTGAATGCGTTCCTAAGTTTGCATACAAATGTTTCAAAGAATGGAATACTACTTAATTCTTGTGATGATTTAATTGTCCTTAGGAACCATGGGGAAGAACCACATGAGCTCAAGTATAGAAGTGGAACCGTCAAGCGCAAACCAAGTCCTGTTCACGAGTTTGACTCGGATTCGGCCTTGTTGACAGCGCCTACTTCAAACGGACGTAACTTTTGATCCAGAAGGTTTCTCGGGGCCCGTGAGTACTCGTTTGAAAGATCTTGAAGTCTACTTTCAGATGGATCCAGCCTCACCTCAAAATTCCATCCGAGTCGACCAGAAACTGCAAAACAATTCACGTCACTTTTCCAGTCCGAGTCAAAGTGGGCCTTGGGCCTTGTAATTCGAGTCCTATTCGGCTTCCTTGTGTTTTGACCGACCCTCCACCTTCCGTGACCCTTAAATAGGCAGCTGCACCCTCTTCTAGGGTTTGGGTTTTGTTTAGACTAAGTTAGCTTTTGCTGCTTTGCCTTGTACTCGCGCGTGTCGGCTAGACCGCCCGAATACTTGTCTTCGGAACCCCGCCGTTTTCTGTTTTCGATTGAATCTTACATCGTTATTTGCAATTGAGTTGCTGTTCATCTTGTTCTTTCTTGTTCTTCGATTGCTTGCAGGAACAAGAACCCTCGTGGTTAGGTTGATCGTGCGCCGACAAGGTCACGAACAATCTCTGGAGTTGGTGTATCGATCGCTAAGGCGCAGCGTCCTTGGATGGTTGTAGTCGGGTCGTCAACGTTATCTCCTTCCCCAATCGAATCTACCACTCTCATCGAAAGATCGGGACCCCTAGTGCTATCAGGGAGGGATTCAGTCTTTGTTGTTGTGGATCGGTTCTCTAAAATGGCACATTTTATTCCCTGTCATAAGAGCGACGATGCGTCCCATGTAGCTGACTTGTTTTTCAGGGAGATTGTGAGATTGCATGGAATGCCAAGAACCATTGTTTCAGATCGCGACGTCAAGTTCATGAGCTACTTTTGGAAGACTTTGTGGGCCAAGCTTGGGACAAAGTTGTTGTTTTCAACGACTTGTCACCCACAAACAAATGGGCAAACGGAGGTGGTGAACTGCACACTTTCAACGCTGTTATGTACCATGATAAAGAAGAACTTGAAAGAGTGGGAAGATTGTCTACCACATGTGGAGTTTGCATATAACAGAGCGGTACATTCTACAACACAATTAAGTCCATTCGAGGTGGTGTACGGATTCAAACCAATTACGCCTCTCGATTTACTTCCACTTCCACTACAAGAACGTGCAAATATGGAGGCTTCTAAACGTGTTGATTTTGTGAAAAAGCTCCATGCCATAACTAAAGAGGTAATTGAAAAGAAGGTACGTGCTTATGCTTCCAAAGCTAACAAATCTAGAAAGAATATGCTTTTTGAACCAGGTGATTTAGTGTGGGTACACCTTCGCAAAGATCGCTTTCCGCAGAAGCGTAGATCCAAATTGATGCCCCGTGGTGATGGGCCTTTTAAAGTTCTTGCCAAGGTCAATGACAATGCATACAAGATTGAGCTTCCCGGTGATGACTATGGGGTATGTTCTACATTTAATGTTGCTGATTTATCACTCTTCTTTGGACAAGATTGTACAAAGTCGAGGTCGACTCCTTTTCAAGAGGGGGAGGATGACGAGGACATCGATAGTAATGCCAAAATGCTTCAGAGAGTTGAATTGCATAAATGCTTCACTTACATTTGCAAAATTAGTTGCAATAATTGCTGTATGAGAAATTTTGATTTGCTCATTAACATATATGATTACTTTTGGGTTAATAATACAATGAGTTTTTATGATCAGTGCAGTTTATAACATTAATTGTGGAACAACGAAGAACTACTAAAACGGATGACATATACATATACCATGCATACACCTTGGCTTATTTATTACCCTATTTTCAGCTTATCAAAAGCCGAGGATGGCTTTGTTTGCAAGAAGGGGAGGATGATGAGAACATGTACACTATGGATACAACCATATTTGCTATGCTTATTGTTCCAATTACAAGAACTCCTACGCGTCACTTAAATTATCAGGTGAGTTCGTTTCAAACAGGTTTCACTTTGTTTGACAAAGAACTTATGATATTACATAATGAGAGTTTGTTGCGTCTATTGTTATATACTGAGATTTATGATCAAGATCATGCGATACGTGAGGCTACACATTTGTTTAAACCGAGGACGGTTTTCTGTCAAGAAGGGGAGGATGATGTGACCACGCCACAAACACATACGACAATAGCGCCCAATATCAAGATTGAACTAAAGGTGAATTCGTTTCTTCAGCCTCAACATATTTTAAATGAGAATACGATGCTACCTAATGATGAAAATATATATTTGTACAGCACCACGTCACTTTTACACCAATTCAAGCAAGAGTTCAAGATGGACACATTTTGGAATCCAATTCGGCCTCCAGATCAATTCGGATTCAGCCTGACAGACCCAACTTCAAATATGCATAATTTTCACATATAAAGTTCGTTTGAGGTCCATGAGTACTTGTTGGAAAGATTTTCTCATTCTCTTTCCAATGAATCTGGTATCACCTCTAAATTCCATCTGTGCGCATCGCAATCATCAAAAGAGTCCGTGTTGGGCACGTACTGGAATCGGATTCGGACTGCTGCGATGGTGCAAGTTTAAACGTACGTAATTTTCTTATACAGACTCCGTTTGAGACGTTCTTGGACTTGATGGAAAGCTTATCAAGTCTACTTTCTAAAGGATTCAACCCCATCTTCACATTCTATCCGAGATGCCTGCAATCGTCAAAAGAGTTTGTGTTGGGCACGTACTGGAATTGGATTCGGACTGCTGCAATGGTGCAAGTTTAAACGGACATAACTTTCTCATACGGACTCCGTTTGGGATGTTCTTGTACTTCATGGAAAACTTATGAAGTCTACTTTCCTATGGATCCAACCTCATCTTTAAATTCCATCTGAGCCGGCCGTAATCGTCAAAAGAGTCCACGCTAGTTTCTGAGTTTGAGTCAAAAAAGGTGCTGTGGCACCACCACTTGGGCCCATGGGCCTTGTAACCCTAGAGGGTCGTTCTCCCTATATAGGAGCCGCCGCCTCTGCTGCTAGGACATGGATTTCGTTGAGTTTAGGTTTGGCCATTGTGCAAACTTCTGTTCTTAAGTTGTGTCGGACGACCACCTGTCAAGACAGCCTTCGGAATCCCACCTTTTGATCTTAATTTATATATTTGCAATTTTAGATTGCTTGTTATCTTGTTCTTGCATGTTCTTCGATTGCATGTAGGAATAGACCTTTGTGGTCAGGTCAACCGCGTTCTTGGCACGGTTGATACCAACTTGGAGTGTGGTTCAGCGATTGCTAAGGCGCATGCGACGTCATACGGTTGTAGTCGGATCGCAAGAGTCACCTCCACCAAAATCGATAGTTATCATCCTATCGGAAGATCGGGACCCATTGCCTCATCAGCTGGGGTTGAGGAGAAGCTTCGGCGGCGGTTGGGGAGGCTTGGGAGAGCTGAGAAGATGCTTCCCAGGTGATGAATCGACGGGAGGTTGACCGAGGAGGCGGCGGCGGTGGGAATGGCGGCGGCTGTTTTCAGGGAAGAGGGCCGCTCCGGCGAGCACGGGGCTTTTGGGGGCGATTCGCCACAGTGGAGGACTGGTTAGGTGTGAGGGGGGTTACGGTGTCCTTGTACTACTTTTGTAGGGCCCGAGTGAGGCATGCGTCGACCCGTCTTGTCCATGTCAGACGGCGACAACAGAAGGATGCGGTTGTGGAGACGGTGGGCGAATGGCTCGCGGAGGGGACGTGACGGGGCGGCATGCTGCAGTAGGATCTTTGGGAGATTCGGCGTGCATGCTTGTCGAGTTCGGTGCAGGGGAGAGAAGGAAAGAGGGAGACGCGGAGGGCGTTCGGAGCACGAGCTCGAGTAAGTGGTCCTTTCAACACTTGCTGTGGATGAGTTGTATCCATGGAAGGGATGTCCTCATCAAGGAGTTTGTGGGCCTGCGTGCCAATAGTGGGCTGAGATTGCGTAATTCAGCCATGTAATTAGTTACTGTTTAATTCCGAATTGTTTAAGAATTCGTAAACCAGATTGAACTCGGCCATAGGCCCAAGTGCCTGCGTGCGGAGGTTAGGGTTGGCTTTATGTAGCGGCCGCCCCCTATTTTTCTTTAGACCACTTTTGATAAAAGAATACTCTTGTTCTTTCTGTTGGCTGAACCAACTTGAGGGAAGAATTAGGAGTTCATCGAAATCAAGATCGTTCAACCTTTCCGCTGGGAATTGGGAGCGCGATAGAACTTCATCTTGTGGTCGTGAAGTTCGACACGTGTGGTTGAGCGAACTATAGAGTGCTAAATCTTGCATTGGCAACGGGAGATCTGATGAGTACATCTCTACTACATATTCATCTTCTACATCAAGTGTGCATGATAAAGCTAGTAATGAGGCTCCAACGGGTCCTATGACAAGAGCAGCTAAGCTGCTACAACAACAGGTGCTTTTGTTTCTTAAAAAATTCCCTATTGCTTTGGATGAGAATGGTATACTACCAAATGTGAACACATTGTGTATTCTCAGATTTGAAGCAATGGACCCAAAGAGAAAGAGAGCCATGCAACCACATGGGAGGAGGCCCATGCGGTCACATATCAAAAGGAGGGAAGCTCCACGCAGCCAAGACTTGAAGAAGAGGCCCATGTGCCAATTGAGGAGTTTGTGGGCCTGCGTGCCAATTGTGGGCTAAGATTGCGTAATTCAACCATGTAATTAGTTAGTGTTCAATTCTGAATTATTTTAGGATTCATAGACCAGATTGAACTCGGCCTTAGGCCCAATGCGTGCGTGCAGAGGTTAGGGTTGGTTTTATGTAGCAGCCGCCCCCTATTGTTGCTCATACCACTTTTAATAATAGAATACTCTTGTTCTTTCTGTTGGTCGAACCAACTTGAGGGAGAATTGGGAGTTCATCGAAATCAAGATCATTCAACCTTTCCGATGGGAATTGGGAGCGCGATAGAACTTCATCTTGTGGTCGTGAAGTTTAGCTCGTTTGGTTGGGTGAATTATAGAGTGCTAACTCTTGCATTGGCAACGGGAGATCACTACAGTTCGTCGAATCCTCGTGAGTACCTTGATCCTACGTCGAGAAGATCGGACAACCCCGTATCATCTTGTTGTCAGAGCGCAGTTTACTTGGTAGGATTATTTACCCTTACTTTAGATTGATTTACTGCTGTACTATAGTCCATTAAAACCGAAAATTGCCACAAAAAAATCCGAACCTTTAGATTAATCTGTTATTTCGCGTGAGTTTTATTAGGTTTTAATCCATTAGAACTTTTGTTTAGGTGCTAGTCTTTGTGTTCCTTAGCGTAACTTGATCTTGTGTCCACGTGAAGCCTAGAAAAAAAATCCGCTAGTTGAATTCCTCAATTAGCGTCCACAAAAAGTAGATTCAATTTACCCTTAGAGTCGAATCCGAGTCTACAACCTCTCCCAAAGCTATCCGAGTACCACCCAAGAATCCAAGTCGGTTTTGGCTAGCTGTCCACTTCTGAAACCGTTTGGAGTTCTGCCGTCCGAAACCATCTCTAGGGAAGTGCTTCGTGGGTTGCCTTACCGTGTGCAATAACCGAACACCATACATACGAGTATCACTTATATCCTTTGAATACTTGAGACTAGTCATTGATATTTATTAAGGGTTGCTCCTGAATACTTATAATTGAACTTTGGGCTTGTGCATCAACCACTCTAGCTGACCAAAAAAATTTCAAAGTTTAGAGAGAGAGAGACTTTATACCCCTACCTTCCACAAAACGTTTGTGACCCATATACCTCAATAGAGAAAAAAAGGTGTGAGAAGGCTGATTTCGGTGAGTGCTTCTAGTTCATAGTTTCAGTTTGAGTCACTAAAATTTTTGAGCAATATTGTGCCCTCTATTCTTGTTATTGCAATTGGCTAGCGTCTCTCCTAGTACTTGTGCAAAACGAGCTATTTCATCATTAGTTTCAGATTGCTTCCAACTAGCTCATTCCTTTGTTTGCATTAAGTCACACTGATCTTTGCGTGTGCGTTCATATACTTCACTTAAACCTATTGGATCAGCACTTGGGCAAAGATTCTAGCTTGGATTATTACTTAATCTTACAACATCATGAAATTCAGATTGTGTAGGATAAACACTTTTATACCAAGCTCCACCCTATAACTGTTGTTGTGCAAGTAGTGAACACTCTTAAATTCGCTTGATCATCACTGTGCTGTTGTCACTTCTACCAGGTGTAAGTTTTTATTGGCCTTAATTCACTTCCGAAGGGTAAGAACTTTTTACTTGGGAGAGAAAACAGTGAGATTGAGTGATTTACATAAAGCATTATTCTACATAACTATTTGTTTCTCGCATAGCTAACCATGTCAGCTGGAGGAGAACACATGATGAGAGTGGTGAGACAAATGAAACTCAAGCATTCGTCAAATATTATCAATTTGGGGCACTCCGTGAACACTTTCAACGTGAGCTACGCCAAGGGCTCGATGAACTCCATGAGAAGCATGATGCTTTTGCTGATCAAATTGCAAGGGGATGCTAAATATGGAGATACAAGCTGATGAAAATGTGCGCCAATTGCGTGAGGACATTGGAGCCCTCACTAGGCTCATACAAGCTGACAATGGTGGCGATGAAGCAAGTGTTCAAGGAGGAGAAGCTGCTGCACATGTACCTCCTGCACCGCAACACCGAGTAGCGGCCAACGTGGTGCGTCCACCACAGCTCGGAGGATAAGGAGGAGGCCACGGAGGGCGTGTCCAAGACCTAGGTGGAGGCCGTGGTGGTGCTGCACATGCGATGGAAGGGGATGGTGATTTTGCTTTGCATTACAATGACCATTATCGTCATCCACACAATGAAGGTGATGGATTGGGCAAGCTCAAGTTTTCCATGCCCAAGTTTGTAGGTGGGACTGATCCCGAGGAGTATCTCACTTGGGAATTGAAGGTTGACAAAATATTCCGTATGCATCACTATACGGATGAGAGAATGATACAGTTGGCATCACTTGAGTTTGAAGGTTATGCTTTGGATTGGTGGGAACAAGTCATTACTCAAAGAGCTGAGAATGAAGAAGACCCTGTGGCATCATGGCAAGAGATGAAGCGAGAAATGAGAGCCTGTTTTGTTCCTCGTCATTACAAGCGTGATCTATTTGATAAATTGCAGAATATGAAGCAGGGAGCACATTCTGTGGATGAGTACTACAAGGAGATAGTGCTAGCCATGATTCGAGCCAAGGTCCCGATCAAAAGAATTCCTCTCAGGTTTGAACCCTCAAGTCAAAAGAATTGTCAATTTTCAGCCATATAACAATCTTTATGAGTTAGTACATCAAGCTACAAAGGCAGAATGACAATTGCAAGAGGATGCTATGATACGGGGAGGGGTCCCGATCTTCTCAGTGAGGAACCGTTGATGCAAAGTAGATGATGTCGCTAGTTGAACACTCGCGCCAATGCACGAACCCTCAACTCTTCGGAATACGCCCAAAACACACCGGATAATTCTTCGTCGCGAGACCACAAACGACGAACGCCAAGTCCCCAATTCCCAATGGAACGACGGCTTGACCTTAAATTGCAGAACGAACAATAGATCGCATAGTTCTCTCTCAAAGTCCTCGCATGAACTCTGCTGTTAAAAGAACAAGCAATAGCTATGTTTCAATCTTATGCATAAAATTGGTCTCCCCTAAAGGCTGCCAATACAAGGCTTATATAGCCCCTTGGGACGTCCATATGGTCCCCAAACCAAGTACAACTGAACCCTATATGGTTTTAGATACGAACTTTCCCAAAAAGGAAACGATATTTTTCACCTGTCATATTGTTTCGGTCATAAATTTTTATCCATGATGAATTTGAAGGTGGGACCAGATCCATTGCGTATCCCTTAAAATTATCTTTCCAACGAGTACAAGAACACCTGAATCGGACTCTGTTTGTGAATGTTACGGCCTTTTTAGTAACTGTCTGTCAGGCTGTGCAGAACCGAATTCGAATTGAATCGTGAGTTGAATCCAAGTTTGAATTGGGTTGAGCACATGGGAAGTCCGAATTTGGCGTGAAAATCTTATCCAAAACTTGTAGTTTATGTCCTTTAGCTCATCCCTTTTGCTCTCCCATGTCTTCACATGAGTCATACCTAAGAATACATAAAATACTAGCATGAGGTAGTATTCCATGTTCATCATCAATTAAAGGAAACTCCTTAAGAAACAAAAGCACCTGTTTGTTTAAACGCTTGGCTCTTCCCTTGTCATTGGGCCCTCTGGTTCTTGGATATTCTCATGCATGCTTGTAGTGGAAGATGTATATGTAATGGGGATGTCCTCATCAGCACTTGTATTACTTGCAGCTTCACTTATGGCGTCCATCTCAGTATGTGCATGAGCACTAATAGGTGAAGATGCATAAGTGTTAGGGATGCCACCACCAAAGAAAGGTGATAAATCAGCGACATTAAACGTAGAGCTCATGCAATAGTCATCACCGGAAAGCTCTATGTTTTAGGCATTGTTGTTGATCTTCGCAAGCACCTTGAAAGGCCCATCACCGCGCGGTAGTAACTTGGACTTGCGACGTTCTGGAAAACGATCCTTGCGGTAGTGTACCCCAACCAAATCACCTGGTTGAAAAACCATCTTCTTCCTTTTCTTCTTCGCATTCTCAGCATAGTATTTGACCTTGCGCTCTATCGCTTCTTTTGTCTTGAGATGCAATTTCTTCACATATTCAGCTCGCTTGGACGCCTCCATATGAGTATGGTGTTGACTAGGAAGCGGCAACAAATCAAACGGCGTAAAGGGCTTGAAACCATAAACTACCTCAAATGGACACATCTGCGTAGTGGAATGCACGGCCCGATTATAAGCGAATTCCACGTGCGGCAAACAATCCTCCCAGTCGCGCAGATTCTTCCTGATCATGGTCCGGAGTAGCATCGAAAGTGTGCAAACACCTCTGTTTGACCATCAGTTTGGGGATGACAAGTTGTGCTGAATAACAACTTCGTCCCCAGTTTACCCCAAAGCGTCTTCCAGAAGTAGCTCATGAACTTCACGTCGCGATCCGACATATTAGTACGTGGCACACCATGTAGCCTCACGATCTCCCTGAAAAACAAGTCAGCAATATGCGACGCATTGTCGCTCTTGTGGCACCGAATAAAGTGTGCCATCTTCGAAAAACGATCCACAACGACAAAAATAGAATCACTCCCCCTTTTAGTTCTAGGCAGTCCTAAAACAAAATCCATACAAATATCCTCCCATGGGACATTGGGAACAGGTAAAGGGGTATACAAACCGTGTGGATGCAACTTCGATTTCGCTTTGCGGCAAGTAATGCATCGCTGCACATACCTATGCACATCTCGCCTCATCTTAGGCCAATAAAAATGATCGCTCAGCATAGACAATGTCTTCTTACGTCCAAAATGTCCCATCAATCCACCTGCATGTGATTCCTGCAGTAATTAGCAAATGCACGGAGGATTCTGGAATGCATAATTTGTTAGTGCGAAACAAAAACCCATCATGGATGTGAAATTTATCCCAGCCTTTTCCCTCTTTGCAACGTGCATAAGGGACAGAAAAATCATGGTCATGAGCATATAAATCACGCACACTCGCTAAACCAGGAACGTGCACTCCTAATTGAGTTAAAAGCACACTTTTCCAAGAAAGAGCATCAACTACCACATTTTCCTTTCCCTTCTTATATTTCACAATGTAAGGAAACGACTCAATGAATTCGACCCATTTGGCATGTCTACGGTTCAGGTTTGCTTGGCCCTTTAAATACTTCAAAGCCTCATGATCAGAATGAATAATAAACTCTTTTAGGCCATAAATAGTGTTACCAAGTTTCTAACGCACGCACTAACGCATAAAGCTCTTTGTCATAGACCGGATAATTCAATTGAGCACCATTCAGTTTCTCACTAAAATAAGCTACCGGTCTACCCTCTTGCATTAAAACACCGCCAATACGCAGCATCACACTCAATTTCAAAATTTTTAGTGAAATCAGGTAAAACAAGCAACGGTGCTTCAGTCAAGCGTCTCTTAAGTTCAGCAAAAGCATTTTCTTGCGCTACCCCCCACACAAATTAAAGGGGCAGCGATGGTGCTAAAATCCTTCACGAAACGCCGATAAAAACCAGCGAGACCATGAAAGCTCCTAATCTGACTTACATTCACAGGAGTTGGCCAATTTTTAATCGCTTCAATTTTAGACTCATCTACTTCAACTCCCTGTGCAGAAACAACATAGCCCAAAAAGATGACACGATCTTTGCAAAAAGTGCACTTCTCTATGTTACCAAATAACCTATTCTCACGCAAAACGTGTAGAACTTGTCTAAGATGGTCTATGTGTTCAGATTCAGTGCGACTGTAAATCAGAATATCATCAAAGTACACAACCACAAATTTACCAATAAAATGCCTTAAAACATGATTCATTAAGCGCATGAATGTACTAGGTGCATTAGTTAAACCAAAAGGCATGACTAACCACTCGTACAATCCACATTTCGTTTTAAAGGCTGTTTTCCACTCATCCCCTTCATGCATTCTAATTTGATGGTAACCACTGCGCAAATCTATCTTAGAGAAAATAACAGCACCACTCAATTCGTGTAGCATATCATCTAAGCGAGGTATAGGATGACGATATCGAATTGTGATATTATTAATCACTCGACAATCTACACGCATACGCCATGAACCATCTTTCTTAGAACTAAAATAACAGGAACAACATAAGGGCTTAAGCTTTCACGGACATACCCTTTGGAGAGAAGCTCTTGTACTTGTTTCTGAATTTCCTTTGTTTCCTTGGGATTGGTGTGGTACGGTGGTCGGTTCGGCAGCGACGCTCCTGGAATCAAGTCGATCTTATGTTCTATCCCGCGTATTGGTGGTAGCCCCGCTGGTACCTCCTCTGGAAAGTCGTCGCTGAAATCCTGCAAAACAGAAACAACACCACTAGGAAGAGAAGTTATGTCGTTAGTCGAAAGCAATGCGTCTTTGTACAGCAGCACGACGTGCACCAAATTAGGATCCTCGCTGAATTCTCTCATCTCTGATTTGGTGGCTAACATCAGTAAATTCTTCTCTCCCTTACGTTTCTTGTTACTATTGCACTCTCAACGTGCATATCAATTTTTTGCATGGAGGAATTGACAATCTGTTGCGGTGTAAGAGGCTTCAAGATGACATCCATATTGTTCCATCCAAATGTGTAACGATTTGTACGCCCATCGTGAACAGCGGAACGGTCATATTGCCATGGCCGTCCCAAGAGCAAGTGACACACCGTCATAGGCACAACATCGCAGTCCACAGTATCGATGTACTTCCCAATAGAAAACGTCACACCCACCATATAGTTCACCTTCACTTCCTTTTTGTCGCTCAACCATTGCACATGATAGGACGCGGATGTGGCAAATACTTCAAACCCAACTTAGGACACATATCCTTGCTAGCCAGATTGTGACAACTCCCGCCATCAATGATCACCTTGCACACCTTACCCTTATCAAGCTTTACCCATGTCTAAAACAAAATGCACCGCTGTTCGAGTGATGGCGATGGCATCACACTAAGCACCTTGGGCGTGCAAACAATGGAATACTGCTCAGTGTTAGGAAACTCAGGATCGCACTCACATTGTTCTATGTCATCAGTGTGCAAGACTGCTTGTGCATTACGTGACTTATCATCACTAGCTGAAACATAACCGCCATCCTCTGTGATAAGCATAGTTCTGACATTTGGGCAGTCCCTCTGAAAATGGCGAACGCCCTTGCACTTGTCGCAAATAATGTCACGTGAACGGCCTGTTGACCCCATAGACGAGGTCGCACTAGCAGTGGGCGCCATAGGTCGACGCACCGGTGATGGTGTACTCTCCAGCTTCTTACTTGCGGAACTGCGCACGCTGAATTGCTTGCAGCTGAAGTGCTCTTGTTTGGTTGGCTATTGTTATATGGCTGCCCGGACTGGCTGAAGAACGTGACCGGGCAGCGAACCGTGCATCTTCAATCACTTGTCTCTCGACTTCACGTGCTTGGTGCAGCAACTCAATCGTATCATTATAGGGATGGTGATTGACAATGCGTTTGACAGCATGATTCATGCCAGCTAGAAATCTCGCTATGGTCTGTTCTTCATTCTTGCGGACATCTGCATGTATCCTGATAGTCTCCATTTCTTTATGATGTTCATCAATTGATTTCATACCTTGTCGCAGCCCTGTCAACTTCTCAAATAGTGAGCGCTTGTAGTGGCGAGGTACAAAGCGTGCCCGCAAATGCTGCTTCATCTGCTCCCAGGTGATAATCGGTAACTCATGGCGCTCCATGCGCTTACGGATGAACTTGATGAGGACATTTCTATTACACATTCTTCATCCACTCCAAGTGTGCATGACAAAGCTAGTGATGAGGCTCCAAAAGGTCCTATGACAAGAGCAAGAGCTAAGCTACTTCAACAACAGGTGCTTTTGTTTCTTAGAGAGTCTTCCATTACGTTAGATGAGAATAGCATACTACCTAATGCAAATATATTATGTGTTCTCAGATTTGAAGCAACAGAAGATCAAGTGGAGAAGGACCAATTGGCCACGAGTCATGAGAGGAAAGAAGCCCATGCAATGGGAGAACAAAAGGGAGGAGCCCAAGGACTTAAACCACAAGTTTTGGATAAGATTTTCAAGCCAAATTCAGACTTCCCACGTGCTCAACCCAATTCAAACTCGGATTCAACTCAGGATTCAACTCGGATTCGGTTCGGGACAGCCTGATAGGCAGTTACTAAAACGGTCATAACTTTCACAAACGGAGTCCGATTCAGGTGTTCTTGTACTCGTTGGAAATATAATTTCAAGGGCTACGCAATGGATCTAGTCCCACCTTCAAATTCATCACGGATAAAAAGTTATGATCGAAACAATATGACAAGTGAAAACTGTAGTTTCCTTTTTGTGAGAGTTCGTATCTAAAACCATGTAGGGTTGAGTTGTAATTGGTTTGGGGACCATATGGACGTCCCAGGGGGCTATATAAGCCTTGTAATGGCAGCCTTTAGGGCTTAGACCACGTTTGAGAAAAATCAATCTACTAAAGTTTGTTCGAGTTTAGCATTGCTGCCGAAGTTCCATAGGGAATTAGGAGCGTTCTCTTCAATCAAGATCGTTCAGCCTTTCCGTTGGGAATTGGGTGCACGATTGATCTTCGCTTGGTGGTCGGCGAAATCAACACGAGTGTGTTTTGGCGGATTAAAGAGTGTTCGTCCCTTGCATTGGCACTGGAGGATCATTACGATTCATCAAGACTCCCATGAGTATCCATCCTACGTCGAGAAGATCGGGCGACCCGTATCATCTTGGTATCAAAGCGCGGTTTACTCGGTAGGATCTTTTCCCTTTAAATTTCAGTTATTACTTGCTGTCCTATAGTCCACAAACCAAAAACACAAAAAAAATCCAAACCCTAGTTTTGCATCTGCTATTTTCGTGAGTTTTATTAAGTCTTGATCCATTAGAAATTTTGTTTACGTGCTGATCTTTGTGTTCCTTCGCGTAACTTGATCTTGTGTCCCCATAAAACAAAAAAAAGGTAGATTCAATTTACTCTTGAAGTTGAGTCTGTATCCATAACTCCTCTCAGATCAATCTGAGTACAACTCTAGAATCCAAGTCGGTTTTGGCTAGCTGTCCACTTCCGAATCCGTTTGGAAGTTGCCATCCGAAACCAACTCTAAGGAGGTGTTAGTGTTCGCGTTTGCTTCCTTGAACACCATACGGCCGAACACCACACATACGAGCTTCACTTATATCCTTTGAATACTTGAGACTAGTCATTGATATTGCATTGAGGGCTGCTCCTGAATACTTATAGCTGAACATTGGGCTTGTGCATCACCACTCCAGCCGATAAAAAAAATTCAAAGTTTAGAGAAAGAGATATCCCTACCTTCCACAAAAGTTTGTGACCCATATACCTTAATAGACTCAGAACAGTGAGTTGAACATATTTGGGTGATTGGCAAGGTAGCAAAAAAAAAGAAAAAAAGGTGAGCAAAAAAAAAAGAAAAAAAGGTGAGCAAAAAAAAAGAGAGAGAGAGAAAAAGAGAGGAGGCTGATTGGGTGAGTGGTTCTAGCTCCTATTTGGGTGAGTGATTTGAGCAATCTTGTGCCCTCTATTCTTGTTATTGCAATTGGCTAGCGTCTCTCCTAGTACTTGATGCAAACGAGCTATTGTTCCTATTTGTTCCCATCTAGCTCATTCCTTTGTTGCATTGAGTCACATTGATCTTTGCGTGTGCGTTCATACACTTTACTTATATCTTTTGGATCAGCACATAGGCAATATTTTCTAGCTTGGATTATTACTTAATTTTACAACACCGTGAAATTCAGATCGTGTAGGATAAATACTTCCTAACCAAGCTCCACAAAATATCCTTTGCCGTGCAATTGTGAGTCACTTTTAAATCCGCTCGATCATCACTTGTTATTGTAGCCACCACCAAGTGTAAGTTTCTTTTGGCCTCAATTCACTTCGGAAAGGTAAGGACTTTACTTGGTTGAGGAAAAGTGAGATTGAGTGACTCCACATATTACCCATATATTTGTGGTTTTTGTGTCTTCTTGCTACTAACCATGTCAGGTGGAGACGACAACATGGGAGAGGAGCATGGTGTGAATTCCCCGGAGACTCGTTTTCAATTCCAAGCTTTGAGGGGAACTTTGCGCAACGAGTTCGCCGCTACTACTTCTGCCTTGGAGGAGCAACTCAAAGCTGAGATCAACAACTCCACACAAGACATCCGCATTGAGATTAACCAACAAATGAAGGTGCTACGTACCAACATCGTCAACGACGTGGTGCGCGCACTTCGAGCACAACAAGAGGAAGGCAGTGTTCATCGTGGGGGTGGCATACCTCCGCGAGATGAGGAAGCAAGTGTTGCTCGAGGTGGCCAAGATGCACAACAACGGCAAGACCGCATGGTGGCAAACGCCATCCGTCCACCCCCGCCTGGGAGAGGTGTAGGGAGCAGCTTCCATGGTCCGGGGAGGGGCCATGGACATGGAGGCCGTGGTGGGGGAGCACTTCACGTTGACGACGATGACGATGGCTACCACCGTCGTAATCGTAACGGCGAAGAACGACCACACGAGGAGAAATTTGGTAAGCTCAAATTTACAATACCTTCATTTTCAGGTACACATGAGCCCGAAGAATACCTCACTTGGGAGCTCAAGGTGGACAAGGTGTTCCGCTTGCACAACTATTCTGAAGAAAAGAAAATCCATATGGCGGGACTAGAATTCAATGATTATGCCTTGGTTTGGTGGGAACAAGTGCAAAACCAAAGGATGGAGAACAATGAGCCACCCATCACTACATGGGAAGAGATGAAGTACCATATGAGGGCAAGGTTTGTTCCTAAACATTACAAACGTGACCTTTTTGATAAATTGCAGAATTCGAAGCAAGTAAGTTTCACGATTGAGGAGTACTACAAAGAGATGGAAATGGCTATGATAAGGGCTAATGTTTATTAACAAGAAGAGCAAACTATGCCCGTTTCCTTGCGGGTTTGCATCCCTCCATCAAGCGAATTGTGGAATTTCAACCCTACAACAACATGGTGGAGTTGGTGCATCAAGCCACTAAGGCTGAGAGGCAAGTACAATAGGACATGAGGATTTCAAAATCATCTTCCTACACTCCCCGTACAGCACCTACAGGAGGTAAAACTACATCTCGTTTCAATTCGTTTAAAACTAATCCATCTACTGGAAGTTTTGCTCCTAGTGCACGTGCTGCCCCGAGTACCAAGAATGCCACTCCTTCCTTCTCAAAGAAAGGACCAGCCCCTTCTTCATCATCTTCGGTTGGTTCTACGGCCAAGAGTAGCTCCATCCAATGCTTCAAGTGTCTTGGTCGCGGGCATATGCAAAAGGATTGCCCAAATAGCAAGGTAATGTTGGTAACTGAGAATGGAGAATATGACTCTGCTGAAGAAGATGGAGAACACCTTGCTGATTTTGAGGCGTTTGAGGATGGCCATGAGGAAGAAAGAGAAGAACAAACACATAGGGATGGGTATTGTGACCCCGAGTCCGGTCCTATCCTTGTGTGCACCCCTTCGGTATTGAGCGTTCAAGCAAAACCCATCCATGAACAGCGCTGCAATCTTTTCCAAACAAAAGCTCAGGTTAGTAAAGATGGTAAGTGTTGCAAAGTTATTATTGATGGAGGTAGTTGTCATAACCTAGCTAGCAAAGAACTTTGCACTAAACTTGGATTGAAATACAAGAAACACCCACATCCATATCAAATTCAGTGGTTGAATAATAATGGTTCCATGAATGTTGGGTACACTGTTGATGTTAGCTTTCTGATTGGGTCTTATCGTGATACTATAGAATGTGATGTTGTGTCCATGGAAGTATGTCACTTGTTATTAGGTAGGCCATGGCAATATGATCGTTCTGTTATTCATGATGGTAGAACTAACCAGTACAAATTCATGTGGAACAATAAGGAAATAACACTACTGCCATTAACTCCTTCTCAAATCATACATGATAACATGCAAAAAGTTGAGGTGAATGTGGAGAGTGAGAAAGGGAAGGAGCAAAAGAAAGTGATTCCACAAAAGGTGAGAGAGAGCCACAAGCAAAAATTGAGTGGAAAAAGAAAGGATGAGGGAGAGAAAAAGTTGGTCATGATAGCCACCAAATCTGATCTGAGAGAAATGAGAGATGATTCCACTTTGGAGCATTTGGTATTGTTGTATAAAGATGTTTTGCTTTCTACTAATGACTTAACCTCTCTTCCTAGTGTGGTTTCTCAAGTGTTACAGGCTTATGAAGATGTTTTTCCGGAGGAGGTACCCGCTGGTTTACCCCCCATTCGAGGCATCGAACATCAAATTGACTTGGTACCGAGAGCTCCACTTCCCAACCGGCCGCCGTACTGCACAAACCCGGAGGAGACAAAAGAAACTCAGCGGCAAGTCCAAGCTCTCATGGAAAAAGGGTACGTACGCGAAAGTCTTAGTCCTTGTGCCGTTCCTGTCATTCTTGTTCCTAAGAAAGATGGTACATGGAGAATGTGCGTAGACTGTAGAGCTATCAACAATATTACCATTCGATATCGTCATCCCATTCCTAGGTTAGATGATATGCTTGATGAATTGAGTGGCTCTACTATCTTTTCTAAGATTGATTTGCGTAGCGGATATCATCAAATTAGAATGAAACATGGTGATGAGTGGAAGACAGCTTTTAAAAGAAAATTTGGATTGTATGAATGGTTAGTGATGCCTTTTGGTTTATCTAATGCACCTAGTACATTCATGCGATTAATGAACCATGTTTTGAGACACTTCATTGGAAAATTTGTGGTAGTCTATTTTGATGACATTCTGATATATAGCCGCTCATTGGAAGAACATGTTGAACACATTAGACAAGTGCTAGAAGTGCTAAGAGCTGAAAAATTGTATGCTAATCTTGAGAAGTGTACCTTTTGCACAAACAAAGTGGTGTTCTTAGGGTATGTTGTTTCAGCTCATGGAATTCAAGTTGATGAATCTAAAATTGAAGCTATTCGCAATTGGCCTACTCCTGTGAATGTTAGTCAAATTCGTAGCTTCCATGGCCTTGCTAGTTTTTATAGGCGATTTGTGAAAGACTTTAGCACCATTGCTGCCCCACTAAATGAATTAATTAAAAAGGGAATCACTTTTGAGTGGGGAGAAAAACAAGACAAAGCTTTTGCTGAATTGAAGAAATGTTTGACGGAAGCACCATTGCTTGTTTTACCTGATTTCACAAGAACTTTTGAGATTGAATGTGATGCTAGTGGAATAGGTATTGGTGGTGATGCTAGTGAAAAGAAGGTACGTGCTTATGCTTCTAAAGCTAACAAGGCTAGAAAGAAAATGCTATTTGAACCAGGTGACTTAGTATGGGTGCATCTTCGCAAAGAACGCTTTCCGGAGAAGCGTAAATCAAAATTGATGCCCCGTGGTGATGGTCCTTTTAAAGTACTTGCCAAGATCAATGACAACGCATACAAGATAGAGCTTCCGGGAGACGATTATGGGGTGAGTACTACTTTTAATGTTGCTGATTTATCACCATTCTTTGGACAAGATGGCACAGAGTCGAGGAGACTCCTTTTCAAGTGGGGGAGGATGATGAGGACATTTCTATTACACATTCTTCATCCACTCCAAGTGTGCATGACAAAGCTAGTGATGAGGCTCCAAAAGGTCCTATGACAAGAGCAAGTGCTAAGCTACTTCAACAACAGGTGCTTTTATTTCTTAGAGAGTCTTCCATTACGTTAGATGAGAATAGCATACTACCTAATGCAAATATATTATGTGTTCTCAGATTTGAAGCAACAGAAGATCAAGTGGAGAAGGACCAATTGGCCACGAGTCATGAGAGGAAAGAAGCCCATGCAATGGGAGAGCAAAAGGGAGGAGCCCAAGGACTTAAACCACAAGTTTTGGATAAGATTTTCAAGCCAAATTCAGACTTCCCACGTGCTCAACCCAATTCAAACTCGGATTCAACTCAGGATTCAACTCGGATTCGGTTCGGGACAGCCTGATAGGCAGTTACTAAAACGGCCATAACTTTCACAAACGGAGTCCGATTCAGGTGTTCTTGTACTCGTTGGAAAGATAATTTCAAGGGCTACGCAATGGATCTAGTCCCACCTTCAAATTCGTCACGGATAAAAAGTTATGATCGAAACAATATGACAGGTGAAAACTGTAGTTTCCTTTTTGTGAGAGTTCGTATCTAAAACCATGTAGGGTTGAGTTGTAATTGGTTTGGGGACCATATGGACGTCCCAAGGGGCTATATAAGCCTTGTAATGGCAGCCTTTAGGGCTTAGACCACGTTTGAGAAAAATCAATCTACTAAAGTTTGTTCGAGTTTAGCATTGCTGCCGAAGTTCCATAGGGAATTAGGAGCGTTCTCTTCAATCAAGATCGTTCAGCCTTTCCGTTGGGAATTGGGTGCACGATTGATCTTCGCTTGGTGGTCGGCGAAATGAACACAAGTGTGTTTTGGCGGATTAAAGAGTGTTCGTCCGTTGCATTGGCATTGGAGGATCATTACGATTCATCAAGACTCCCGTGAGTATCCATCCTACGTCGAGAAGATCGGGCGACCCCGTATCAGAACTGCTCCCACCAATGTGTGGCATAATCATCCAAGCCATTGGACGCAAGCCACAGCTTCTTCTCGTTGGAATAGTTGTTCATCCGAAACAACTTATCAACTTTTAGCTCCCAAGTGAGGTATTGTTCCACATCTGTACCACCTGAAAATATAGAAAGAATAAATTTGGGCTTAGCGACAAGATCCTCGGCGTCGTCGTGGTGAGGACGCTGCACGTTGTTGTGGTGGTGGCGCTGTCGGTCATCGTAGTCGTCGACGGGGAAATCGTCATCCCGGCACTCGACCACGTCAGCCCAGCTACGAGGTGCATGATGCACACCTCCTCCATGGACACCCTGTGGTGCACCTCCACCCTGGCCACCGTTGCCTCGGCCAGGCCCATATGCCTGAGAGCGTGCCGCGGCTGCCATCCCGACGTTTGGCGGCACGGCTATGCGACGCGCCTGTCGCTGACGTCGCTCCTCATCCAGACGAATAGCACACTCCTCCTCGGTCTCATTGTGCAAAACGACCGGAGGGCCGTGCACACTTGTATCATCAGCTGGTGCACCCCCACGTAGATTGTGGTGTGCGAACATGGCACGCAGCTCCAGAAAGTTATTGTTGATGGTCGTACACAATTGTGTATGTTTAGTCTAGTCTGAACTGCCCCGAGCTCATTGCGCACGCCATTGTCACCATCATGAAGTTGTTTCGTAGCATCTCGTGCAACCGAGTGTACTCGGTCCACGTAACTGGTGCCTCCGGATTAGGTGGATCCTCCTCGTGACTTGACATTGGAACGACTCACAAACAAGAAACGAGGTTATATCCGAGTTAGTAAAACAAAAGCTCTCTCTATGCTTGCAACTCACTGTCCTGCAAACAAGACAAGCTTACCGTTCCAAAGTGAATCAAGGATGGCAAATTGACAATTGTGACAGCGAACGACCTCAACCCGGTAATGTATGAGCGTAACCAAGAGCAAGGGAGTACACAAACAGGTGTAGGTGGAGTTGGACAGGTATGTGGGTATCCTATGCAATCTGATATTCAAGGTATTGTAAAGCTAAGTAATGATCCAAGCTAGAGTATTTTGCCTATGTGCTGATCCAATTGGTTTAAGCGAAGTGTATGAACGCACACGCAACGATAAATGGGACTTAATGCAAACAAATGAATGAGCTAGGGAGAATCAATCGGAAACAGAGATGAAACTAGCTCGTGTTGCACCAAGTACTAAGAGAGACGCTAACCAATTGCAACTGAATATACGAGGGCATAAGATTGCTAAAAAAAGGAGTTTGGAAAGTCGAAAAAGGATGCCGTCTACACGAGGAACCTTAGAATCACTTGTAAAAGGTTTCTATCAATTTTGAGCAAATTATGAGAAACTTGAATTTTTCTCAGTTTGCGGGCCCGTTTTGAGGCCCTAAACGAAATGTTTTTGGGGTCGAAGTTGCTGCACATGTGCCTGGAGGCTTACGCGGATATAAAATATCCTAACTGCAGCTGCTTTTTCCTTCTCTTCACTCTGCTTTGCTCCCCCGCGGAAGTGTGCAACCCTCAGAAAACAGCAAGGTGTAATCAAGTTTAATGAGCAGCCCTAATTGCAATGTGAACAGCTAGTGTCAAGATAAAAGGATATAAGTGATGCACAAAGACACCAAATGTGGTTGGGCCTGCTATGATGTAGTGACCGAAACAGAAGTTCGATGATGAGGACATCGCTAGTAATGCCAAAGCTAGTAATGAGACTTCAATAACAGACCAATAACAAGAGCACGAGCCAAGAAACTATAATCTCAGGTGAACCTGCTCCTTAATGAACATGTCATTAATTTTAATGAGAATTGTATACTACCTAAAAACAATGTTTTACTTGTGCTCAGGTTTGAAGAGTTAGCGATGAATGGAGATCAAGGACAGCATGAACAATGATCAGCCCATGAATAGTGCAATGCGTGAACAGTACCAGGCCGTGCTACAGTATGCGTGCTACAGTGCTTGCGGGCCGTGAACAGTACCAGGCCCATACTACAGTACCGTGCTACAGTCTTGCGCGTGAATAGTACCACATGGAAAATTTAGTGTTGAGTAGTCTTAGTCGGAGACAATATATTGAGGGGTAGACCTCCATTATAAAGGGGAACCACTTTTGATATTAAAAATACTCTTGTTCTTTCTGTTGTCCAAACAACATTGAAGGAATTGGGAGTTAGTCAAAAATCAAGATCGTTCAACCTTTCCGCTGGGAATTGGGAGCGCGATAGAACTTCATCTGGTGGTCGTGAAGTTCAACACGTGTGATTGGGCGAATTATAGAGTGCTAACTCTTGCATTGGCAACGGGGGATCACTACGATTCATCAATTCCATGTGAGTATCCAGATCCTACGTCGAGAAGATCGGGCGACCCCGTATCATCTTGGTATCAGAGCGCGGTTTACTCGGTAGGATTATTTACCCTTACTTTTAGATTGATTTATTTTTTTTCCTATAGTCCATTAAACTGAAAATTGCAACAAAAATTAACCAAACCCTAGTTTTTGCATCTGTTAATTTTGTGAGTTTTGTTACGTTTTGATCCATTAGAATTTTTGTTTAGGTGCTGATCGTTTGTGTTTATTTGCGTAGCCTAATCTTTGTGTCCAATCCAAAATCCAAAAAAAAAATCTTGCTGATATTCTTTTCATCAGTTGAGACTAGCTGTTGAATATTGCATCTAGGGCTGCTCTTGAGTACTTTACACCTTGCTGAATATTTGTGACCTGTGCAAAATCAAAAGAACAATTAAACCTAGTTTGGCCTTTGAAAGAAAAAAAAGAAGTTGAGCAAAAAAACAGTGGAGGAAAGAAAGAAAGAAAAAAAAGCATTGGCCGAATTGGGTGAGTTCTTAATCCATAAATTCAAATTGTCTAATTTAATCTCTTGAGCAATCTCGTGCCCTTACATTCATATCATTGCAATTGGCTAGCGTCTCTCCTAGTACTTGGTGCAAAACGAGCTATCTAATCTTTAATTTCAGATTGCCTCTAGTTAGCTCATTCCTTTGTTTGCATCGAGTCACATTAATCTTTGCGTGTGCGTTCATATACTTCACTTAAATCTTTTGGATCAGCACTTAGGCAAAGTATTCTAGCTTGGATTATTACTTAACTTTACAACATCAAGAATTTCAAATTGCTAGGATATACACTCCCATGCCAAGCTCCACCATATAACCGTTGTGTGCAAGTAGTGAACACTCTTAAATTCGCTTGATCATCACTGTGCTGTTGTCACTTCTACCAGGTGTAAGTTTTTATTGGCTTTAATTCACTTCGGAAGGGTAAGAACTTTACTTGGGAGAGAAAACAGTGAGATTGAGTGATTTCCATAAAGCATTATTCTACATAGCTATTGGTTTCTTGCATAGCTAACCATGTCAGGTGGAGGAGAACACCATGATGAGAGTGGTGAGACAAATGAAACTCAAGCATTCGTCAAGCAGTATCAATTTGGAGCACTCCGTGAACACTTTCAATGTGAGCTACGCCAAGGGCTCGATCAACTCCATGAGAAACATGATGCTTTTGCTGATCAAATTGCAAGGGATATGCAAAATATGGAGATACAAGCTAATGAAAATGTGCGCCAATTGCGGGAGGACATTGGAGCCCTCACTAGGCTCACACAAGCTCGCAATGGTGGCGATGAAGCAAGTGTTCAAGGAGGAGAAGCTGCTGCACATGTACCTCCTGCACCGCAACACCGAGTGGCGGCCAATGTGGTGCGTCCACCACAGCTAGGAGGACGAGGAGGAGCCCATGGAGGGCGTGGCCAGGTTCTAGGTGGAGGCCGTGGTGGGCGTGGTGGTGCTGCTCATGCGATGGAAGAGGATGGTGATTTTGCTTTGCATTACAATGACCATTATCGTCGTCCATGCAATGAAGATGATGGATTGGGCAAGCTCAAGTTTTCCATGCCCAAGTTTGCAGGTGGGACTGATCCCGAGGAGTTTCTCACTTGGGAATTGAAGGTTGACAAAATATTTCGTATGCATCACTATACGGATGAGAGAAAGATACAGTTGGCATCACTTGAGTTTGAAGGTTATGCTTTGGATTGGTGGGAACAAGTGATTACTCAAAGAGCTGAGAATGAAGAAAACCCTGTTGCAACATGGCAAGAGATGAAGCGGGAAATGAGAGCCCGTTTTGTTTCTCGTCATTACAAGCGTGATCTATTTGATAAATTGCAGAATATGAAACAGGGAGCACATTCTGTGGAGGAGTACTACGAGGAGATGGAGCTAGCCATGATTCGAGCCAAGATTCAAGAACAAGAAGAGCAAACCATGGCACGCTTCCTCTCAGGTTTGAACCATCAAGTCAAAAGAATTGTCAATTTTCAATCTTATAACAATCTTTATGAGTTAGTGCATCAAGCTACAAAGGCAGAACGACAAATGCAAGAGGATGCTAAGTTTGCAAGATCAACGTCATTTGCTGGCCGTACACCGTCCAGTGGAGGAAGATATGGTTCCAAATCATAAATAAGCCAAAGAACAGCTCCAAGTGGTGGTTCAAGTTTTCGCCCATCATCTAGCAAGAAGGAAGAAGCCACTCCAAGTGCAAGGAAGCCATCAAATCCAGCTGCTAGTGGTGTTTCTTCTGTGGGTTCTACAGTGAAGAGTAGCGGCATACAATGCTTCAAGTGCCTTGGTCGTGGTCATATGCAAAAGGATTGCCCAAATAACAGGACGATGTTGATATTAGAGAATGGGGAATATGATTCTGCAAGTGAAGAAGAGAATGATCACCATGCTGATTTGGGGACATATGATGATGCACATGAGGAGGAGCAAGACATAGAATATTATGATCCCGGTGTTGGTCCTATACTTGTGTGTGCGCCGACAGTGTTGAGTGTGCAACCAAAACCTTCCCATGAACAGCGCTGCAATTTATTCCACACTAGAGCTCAAGTTAGTAAAGATGGCAAATTTTGCAAGGCAATCATCGATGGTGGGAGTTGTCATAATTTGGCTAGCAAGGAGCTTTGCAATAAACTTGGTTTGAAGTACAAGAAACATCCACATCCATATCAGATCCAGTGGTTGCATGAGAAAGGCTCATTGAATGTGGGATACACCGTGGATGTTGAATTTGAAATTGGCACCTATCGTGATACGGTGGAGTGTGATGTTGTGCCTATGGATGTATGTCACTTACTGTTAGGACGGCCATGGCAATATGATCGTGCTGTGCTTCATGATGGAAGAACTAATCAATACAAGTTTTGGTGGAACAACAAACAAGTGGTGCTGCGACTGTTGACTCCTTCTCAAATTGTAAATGATACTGTACAAAAGATTGAAGTGCAAGTTGAGAGTGAGAAAAGGAGAGAACAAAAGAGTGTGATTCCAAAAAAAGTGAGTGAGAGCCACAAACCAAACCTGAGAGTTTAAGGCAAGAGTGAGGGAGAGAAAAACTTAGTCATGATAGCCGCCAAATCTGATCTGAGAGAGATGAAAGATGACCCCACTTTGATGCACCTTGTATTGTTGTACAAGGATGCATTGCTTTCTACTAATGATTTAACCTCTCTTCCTAGTGCTGTTTCTGAAGTTTTGCAGGCTTACGATGACGTGTTTCCGGAGGAGGTGCCCGCTGGTCTTCCACCTATTCGAGGAATTGAGCATCAAATTGACTTAGTCCCGGGAGCCCCTCTTCCCAACCGGCCGCTGTACCGCACAAATCCAGAAGAAACAAAGGAGATTCAGCGTCAAGTGCAAGCACTTTTGGACAAAGGGTACGTACGCGGGAGTCTTAGTCCCTGTGCCGTTCCTGTTATTCTTGTTCCTAAGAAAGATGGTACTTGGAGAATGTGCGTAGACTGTAGAGCTATTAACAACATAACTGTTCGCTATCGTCATCCTATTCCTAGGTTAGATGATATGCTTGATGAGTTAAGTGGTTCTACTATCTTTTCTAAGATTGACTTGCGTAGTGGCTACCATCAAATAAGAATGAAACATGGTGATGAATGGAAAACTGCTTTTAAAACGAAATTTGGCTTGTATGAATGGTTAGTGATGCCTTTTGGATTGTCCAGTGCTCCGAGTACATTCATGCGCTTAATGAACCATGTTTTGAGACACTTCATTGGAAAATTTGTGGTAGTTTACTTTGATGATATTCTGATATATAGCCGCTGTTTGGAAGATCATATTGAACACATCAAACAAGTGCTAGAAGTGCTTAGGAAAGAATGCTTGTATGCCAATCTTGAGAAGTGTACTTTTTGCACTAGTAAGGTTGTGTTTCTAGGCTATGTTGTTTCAGCTCATGGTATTGAAGTGGATGAATCTAAAATTGAAGCTATTAGAATTGGCCAATTCCTGTGAATGTTAGTCAAATTCGTAGCTTCCATGGGCTTGCTAGTTTCTATCGGCGATTTGTGAAAGATTTCAGCACCATTGTTGCCCCATTAAATGAGTTAACTAAAAAGGGAGTGATTTTTGAGTGGGGAGAAAAACAAGACAAAGCTTTTGTATTAGGACTGCCTAGGACCAAGAGGGGAAGGGATATTAGCATGGAGAGGTTTGTTCAACGATGCATCACATGCCATAAGGCGAAGTCAAAACTCAATCCACATGGTTTGTATACTCCACTTCCTGTTCCTAGTGCTCCTTGGGAAGATATTAGCATGGACTTTGTATTAGGACTGCCTAGGACCAAGAGGGGAAGGGATTCATTCTTTGTTGTTGTGGATAGGTTCTCTAAAATGGCACATTTTATTCCCTGTCATAAGAGCGACGATGCGTCGCATGTAGCAGATTTGTTTTTCAGGGAGATTGTGAGATTGCATGGAATACCAAGAACCATTGTTTCAGATCGCGACGTCAAGTTCATGAGCTACTTTGGAAGACTTTGTGGGCCAAGCTTGGGACAAAATTGTTGTTTTCAACGACTTGTCACCCGCAAACAAATGGACAAACGGAGGTGGTGAACCGCACACTTTCAACGTTGCTACGTACCAAGATAAAGAAGAACTTGAAAGAGTGGGAAGATTGTCTACCACATGTGGAGTTTGCATATAACAGGGTGGTACATTCTACAACTCAATTGAGTCCATTCGAGGTGGTGTACGGCTTCAAACCAATCACACCTCTTGATTTACTTCCTCTCCCACTACAAGAACGTGCAAATATGGAGGCTTCTTGATGTGGATACAGACATGATTAGTACTTTTCAATCAAATACATTATTTCACTGGAAAGAAGTATTGAGCCGCATTAAATATTGTCAGGTGAATTTGTTTCTTAATGACTTTCTTTCTATTCGTGGGAACGATATACTACCTTATGCCAAATTCTTGTTTATTATTAGGTTTGAATATTATGATGATTCCGGGGCCAAAGCAATGGAGAAGCTCAAGGAGGTTAATCATATTTACTACCAAGAACAAAAAGCTCGAAGCCCATGGGAATGGAAAGGAGAAAGCCAAGCAGCCCATGTAGTTGATCAAGGAGGAAAGAAGCCCATGCAGTGGAAGAGTAAAAGGGAGGAGCCCAAGGACTTAAACCACAAGTTTTGGATAAGATTTTCAAGCCAAATTCAGACTTCCCACGTGCTCAACCCAATTCAAACTCGGATTCAACTCAGGATTCAACTCGGACTCGGTTCGGGACAGCCTGACAGGCAGTTACTAAATAGGCCATAACTTTCACAAACGGAGTCCGATTCAGGTGTTCTTGTACTCGTTGGAAAGATAATTTCATGGGCTACGCAATGGATTTGGTCCCACCTTCAAATTCGTCACGGATAAAAAGTTATAACCGAAACAATATGACGGCTGAAAACTGTAGTTTCCTTTTTGTGAGAGTTCGTATCTAAAACCATATAGTGTTGAGTTGTAATTGGTTTGGGGACCATATGGACGTCCCAAGGGGCTATATAAGCCTTGTAATGGCAGCCTTTAGGGCTTAGACCACGTTTGAGAAAAATCAATCTACTAAAGTTTTCGAGTTTAGCATTGTTGCTGAAATTCCTTATGGAATTAGGAGTATCTTATTCAATCAAGATCGTTCAGCCTTTCCGCTGGGAATTGGGTGCACGATAGATCTTCGCTTGGTGGTCGGCGAAATCAACACGAGTGTGTTTTGGCGGATTAAAGAGTGTTCGTCCCTTGCATTGGCATTGGAGGATCATTACGATTCATCAAGACTCCCGTGAGTATCCATCCTACGTCGAGAAGATCGGGCGACCCCGTATCATCTTGGTATCAGAGCGCGGTTTACTCAGTAGGATATTATCCCTTTAAATTTCAGTTATTACTTGCTATCCTATAGTCCATAAACCAAAAACACAAAAAAAAATCCAAACCCTAGTTTTGCATCTGCTATTGTCGTGAGTTTTATTAAGTCTTGATCCATTAGAAATTTTGTTTACGTGCTGATCTTTGTGTTCCTTCGTGTAACTTGATCTCGTGTCCCCGTAAAACAAAAAAAAGGTAGATTCAATTTACTCTTGAAGTTGAGTCCGTATCCATAACTCCTCTCAGATCAATCTCAGTAAAACTCTAGAATCCAAGTCGGTTTTGGCTAGCTGTCCACTTCCGAATCCGTTTGGAAGTTGCCATCCGAAACCAACTCTAAGGAGGTGTTAGTGTTCGCGTTGGCTTCCTTGAAAACCATACGGCTGAACACCACACATACGAGCTTCACTTATATCCTTTGAATACTTGAGACTAGTCATTGATGTTGCATTGAGGGCTGCTCCTGAATACTTATAGCTGAATATTGGGCTTGTGCATCACCACTCCTGCCAAAAAAAAAATCAAAGTTTCGAGAGAGAGATATCCCTACCTTCCACAAAAGTTTGTGACCCATATACAAAGATAGACTCAGAACAGTGAGTTGAACATATTTGGGTGATTGGCAAGGTAGCAGAAAAAAAGAGGTGAGCAAAAAAAAAGAGAGGAAAAAAAAAGGAAAGAAGGCTGATTGGGTGAGTGGTCCTAGCTCCTATTGGGTGAGTGATCTGAGCAATCTTGTGCCCTCTATTCTTGTTATTGCAATTGGCTAGCGTCTCTCCTAGTACTTGATGCAAACGAGCTAGTGTTCCTATTTGTTCCCATCTAGCTCATTCCTTTGTTGCATTGAGTCACATTGATCTTTGCGTGTGCGTTTATACACTTCACTTATATCTTTTGTGATAGCACTAGGGGTCCCGATCTTTCGATGAGAGTGGTAGATTCGATTGGGGAAGGAGATGACGTTGACGACCCGACTACAACCATCCAAGGACGCTGCGCCTTAGCGATCGATACACCAACTCCAGAGATTGTTCGTGACCTTGTCGGCGCACGATCAACCTAACCACGAGGGTTCTTGTTCCTGCAAGCAATCGAAGAACAAGCAAGAACAAGATGAACAGCAACTCAATTGCAAATAACGATGTAAGATTCAATCGAAAACAGAGAAACGGTGGGGTTCCGAAGACAAGTATTCGGGCGGTCTAGCCGACACGCGCGAGTACAAGGCAAAGCAGCAAAAGCTAACTTAGTCTAAACAAAACCCAAACCCTAGAAGAGGGTGCGGCTGCCTATTTAAGGGTCACGGAAGGTGGAGGGTCGGCCAAAACACAAGGAAGCCAAATAGGACTCGAATTACAAGGCCCAAGGCCCACTTTGACTCGGACTGGAAAAGCGACGTGAATTGTTTTGCAGTTTCTGGTCGACTCGGATGGAATTTGGAGGTGAGGCCAGATCCATCTGAAAGTAGACTTCAAGATCTTTCCAATGAGTACTCATGGGCCCCGAGAAACCTTCTGGATCAAAAGTTACGGCCGTTTGAAGTAGGCGCTGTCAACAAGGCCGAATCCGAGTCAAACTCGTGAACAGGACTTGGTTTGCGCTTGACGGTTCCACTTCTATACTTGAGCTCATGTGGTTCTTCCCCATGGTTCCTAAGGACAATTAAATCATCACAAGAATTAAGTAGTATTCCATTCTTTGAAACATTTGTATGCAAACTTAGGAACGCATTCACCTGATGGTTAAGTTGACGTGCTCGCGCTCTAGTCATTGGTCCTTGTATCATAGTTTCAGTTTGATATGGAGTTGGCATGGTTGTATGCATGGAAAGGATGTCCTCATCATCCTCCCCTTCTTGCATTTGAGTCGTCCGCGACTCAAGCTCATCTTCTTCTCCCAAGTATGGCTTCAAATCTGCAATGTTAAAGGTGGGACTAACCCCAAAATCTGCAGGCAACTCAAGTTTATATGCATTGTCATTAATCTTTTCCAACACTTTGAAAGGTCCATCAGCTCTAGGCATCAACTTAGACCTCCTCAATTCAGGAAATCTTTCTTTTCTCAAATGCAACCAAACTAAATCACCCGGTTGAAAAGTTAAATGCCTCCTTCCTTTACTACCAGCAAGTTTATATTTAGCATTCATGCGTTCAATATTTTCTTTGGTTGTCTCATGCAATTTCAACATCAATTCAGCACGCTGTTTAGCATCAAAGTTTAACTTCTCCGAAGATGGAAGTGGTAGCAAATCAATAGGAGCACGAGGCACAAAGCCATAGACAATCTCAAAAGGGCACAACTTTGTAGTAGAATGCAGCGAACGATTATAAGCAAATTCAATATGAGGCAAGCATTCTTCCCACATTTTAATGTTCTTTTTCAAAACAGCCCTAAGCATGGTAGATAAAGTTCTATTCACAACTTCAGTTTGCCTATCAGTTTGGGGATGACACGTAGTGGAAAATAACAGCTTAGTCCCCAATTTAGCCCATAAAGTTCTCCAAAAATGGCTAAGGAATTTAGTGTCACGATCGGAAACTATTGTATTTGGCACACCATGCAAACGAACAACTTCACGAAAGAACAAATCAGCAATATTGGTAGCATCATCACTTTTATGACATGGTATGAAGTGTGCCATCTTAGAAAATCTATCCACAACAACAAATATGCTATCCCTCCCCTTCTTTGTCCTAGGCAGTCCTAAAACAAAGTCCATAGAAATATCTTCCCAAGGCACACTAGGAACAGGTAGAGGCATATACAAACCGTGAGGATTAAGTCGTGACTTAGCCTTTTGACACGTAGTGCAGCGAGCAACAAAACGTTCCACATCACGTCTCATCTTTGGCCAAAAGAAATGACTAGCAAGTATGTCTTCCGTCTTCTTCACTCCAAAATGGCCCATCAGCCCACCTCCATGCGCTTCCTGTAACAACAACAAACGAACGGAGCTAGCTGGAATGCATAGTTTGTTAGCTCTAAACACAAATCCATCATTTAGAACAAATTTATTCCACGTTTTTCCCTCTTTGCAATTCAGCAACACGTCTTTAAAATCATCATCATGAACATAATGCTCCTTAATTGTTTCCAATCCAAAAATTTTGAAGTCAAGTTGTGAGAGCATGGTATATCTCCTAGACAATGCATCAGCAATAACATTCTCCTTTCCCTTTTTGTGTTTTATGACATAAGGAAAAGACTCTATGAATTCAACCCACTTTGCATGCCTACGGTTCAGTTTTGCTTGACTTCTAATATGTTTTAATGACTCATGATCCGAATGAATGACAAATTCTTTGGGCCATAAATAATGTTGCCATGTCTCTAAAGTTCGAACTAGAGCATATAATTCCTTATCATAAGTAGAATAGTTCAAACTAGGCCCACTCAATTTTTCACTAAAGTATGCCACAGGTTTACCTTCTTGCAACAGCACACCACCCAATCCAATTCCACTAGCATCACATTCTAGCTCAAAAGTCTTTCTAAAATCTGGAAGTTGGAGTAATGGTGCATGTGTTAACTTATCTTTCAATGTGTTGAAGGCGTCTTCCTGTGCATTCCCCCAAGTAAACGGCACCCCCTTTTTAGTGAGTTCATTTAATGGTGCAGCGATGGTGCTGAAATCCTTCACAAAACGACGATAGAATCCAGCAAGTCCTAGAAAACTTCGCACTTGCGTGACCGTTTTAGGAGTCGGCCAACTCTGTATTGCCTCAACCTTGGCTTGATCAACTTCAATGCCCTGTGGAGTAACAACATAGCCAAGAAAAGAGACTCGATCCGTGCAAAATGTGCACTTCTCAACGTTACCAAATAAACGTGCATTACGTAAAGCATCAAAAACAGCACGTAAATGGCAAAGGTGTTCCTCTAGTGATCTGCTATATATCAATATATCATCAAAATAGACCACTACAAATTTACCAATGAAAGCACGCAGAACCTCGTTCATTAATCTCATGAATGTGCTAGGTGCATTAGTTAACCCAAATGGCATCACTAACCACTCATACAAACCGAACTTAGTTTTAAATGCTGTTTTCCATTCATCTCCCAATTTCATGCGAATTTGGTGGTACCCACTACGCAAATCAACTTTAGAGAAGACAATAGAGCCACTTAATTCATCAAGCATATCATCTAACCTAGGAATAGGGTGACGATATCTAATGGTAATGTTATTGATCGCTCTACAGTCCACACACATACGCCATGATCCATCTTTCTTAGGCACTAAAATTACCGGAACAGCACAAGGGCTAAGAGACTCACGCACATAACCTTTATCAAGCAATTCTTGAACTTGACGCTGAATCTCCTTAGTTTCTTCCGGATTGGTCCTGTATGGCGCACGATTGGGCAAAGATGCCCCGGGAATCAAATCAATCTGGTGCTCAATCCCTCGCACTGGTGGTAGCCCTGGTGGCACGTCTTTTGGAAAGACATCCATGTACTCCTGCAAAAGATTAGTGACAGCAGGAGGCACAGAAGAAGGTACCTCCTCGAATGAAAATAAAGCTTGTTTGCAAAGTAAGGCATAGCAAATAGAAGTACTAGCATCCAGCTCACTCACATCAGACTTAGTAGCAAGAAAACATGCACCTTTCAGTTTAATCTCATTTTTCTTCTCATGAACAGATTTAGAGTTTTTCTTTTTATGTTGCTCAAGTTCGCTTGCAACGATCTGATTTTCACTCCTATTATGCTCCTGATGTTTGTCTCTACTAGCTCTAGCAATCTCATCTTTGAAAATAGCTTCAGGAGACATAGAATGTAACACAATTTTCTTGTCATGATGCATAAAAGAATATTGGTTTGTCTTACCATGATGCAGTGAATCTTTATCATATTGCCACGGTCTACCTAACAGCATAGAGCATGCTTGCATAGGAACAACATCGCATTCTACAACATCATGATAAGAACCAATAGCAAAATTTACTCTCACCATTCGTGTTACCTTCACCTTGCCACTGTTATTGAACCATTGAATGTAGTAAGGTTGTGGGTGAGGTTTGGTGTTCAACGCAAGCTTCTCCACCATATCGGAGCTCACCAAGTTGTTGCAGCTCCCTCCATCAATTATCACTCGGCATGAGCGTTCCTTCACGACGCACTTTGTTTGGAAAAGGATGTGCCGCTGATTTTGCTCCGCCCTCTCCATTTGTGCACTCAACACACGCTGCACAATGAGGCTCTCATAACGCTCCGCATCTTCAGCACCAATGTGCTCTTCTTCTTGCTCCTTCCCACTACCTGCATGGTCAGCTGCAAGCATAGCATATGTATCCTCATCCAAATCACTAGCAGAAGAATACTCACCATCATCTCTCACAATCAGAACACGCTTGGTTGGGCACTCACTCCTCACATGGCCATACCCCTTACATTGATGACATTGGATATCCCTCGTTCGTCCCGTAGATGCAACGGACGAAGAGCTCTTTGTATGTGCTTGGGCTGTCCCCTTTGTTGCTTCAGATGCCCGAGATGCCGAATTTGATGATGAAAATCGTGGCTTGCTGTTGGAGGAAGAAGGTGCAGGGGGTTGGCTTGATGGTGCGGCAGATGCACGTTGAGACCAAATGTTTCCACGACCTGCAGAAACGTTAGTCCTAGTGCTTGCGCGTCGTCCCTGTACTTCTCTTTCAGCTTTACAAGCAAGATGAAATAAACGAGTGATAGAATTATATTCCTTGTAAGCTAAGATGTCCTGAATTTCCCGATTCAAACCACCCATAAACCTAGCCATAGCGGCTTCCTCAGTTTCCTCTAAGTCACAACGCAGCATGCCTGTTTGCAATTCTTGAAAATATTCCTCTATGCTTTTACTACCTTGCCTCAATTGTTGCAACTTATGTAACAAATCACGTGCATAATATGAGGGAACAAATCTAGCTCGCATGATTCTTTTTAATGCATCCCAAGTTGGTGGTATGGTGAGAGGATTTTTCTTACAATATTCACTCCACCAAACAGACGCAAAATCAGTAAACTCACTAGTAGCAGCCCTAACCCTTTTGTTTTCAGGGAAAGCATGACAAGCAAATTTCTGATCAACAGCCAATTCCCAAGTGATATAAGCATCAGGGTTATATTTTCCATCAAAAGGTGGCATAGTGAACTTAATCTTACCAAGCGATTCATCATTGTCACGTACCTCATTCCGGCGTGGTTGACGATGACGGTGAGCGTCCTCATCATCATCAATCTCAGTGTCAGCCGCATAATCGTCTCCACCATTTTCGTCCACCCTGCTGCCCAAGACACCAATATTGGCACGAGTACGCTGAGTTGGTGCAGCGGGAGATGCACGGCCCCTCTCATCAAGACGTCTCAAAATCTCAGCAAGTGAAGCGTTGATGGTGCCAACGGAAGCCTCCAATGTTGCAAGCGTAGTGTTGGTGTCGATCTGCGCGGCCTCCAATTGGCCAAGGCGTTCGTTGGTGACCCGTACATCCTCATCAAGTCCCTCAGTGTGCAGCTTCATTTGGCGCTCAAAGTGTTGTATGATGCCCCTAGTCCGAGGGGAATGTGATGCTGCCCGTAGATCCTCTGGTTCTCCTGACATTGTTAGAAGAACACAAGAAACAAACCAAGAAGAGAAAAATAATAAAACTGCAGGTTATGCTCTCACAACTACTGG
>CM029615.1:16839897-16947394 GCA_017311315.1 Dendrocalamus latiflorus | reverse complement strand
GATGTGGTTAAATCAAGTCGCACACTCTCAACCTGTTCTGTCAAGCTCTTACAAGTTCTTACCACAGCGAGCAGGAGGTGATGGCAGCCGACAAGTCAAGACAATATCTCCTGGAAATTGGGTGTATCGCTGCCTCGGTCGCTAGTCCCTGTGATGTGGTAGCCAAATCTGTGGAGCTATAGGTGGGCTGAGAACAAAGGATAACTAGAACCACATTAGTCAAAGCAAGTTGAATAATCGCTCAACGACGGCACCGTGCTGGTCCTAGGCTAGACCGTACTAGAGACGCGAGCCTAGAACACAAACGAAAATACACCGCGCAGAAAGAAACTAGATGATGTTGCACACGGAGTTCTGGAGCTCGAAAAAGGATGCCGTCTTCACCAGGAACCTTAGAATCACTTGTAGAAGGGCTCTGCCAATTTTGAGCGAATTCTGAGAAACTTGATTTTTTCTCGGTTTGCGGGCCCGTTTTGAGGGCCTAAACGACGTTTTTTGGGGTCGAAGCTGCCGCGTATGTGCCTGGTGGCTTACGCGGCTCTATCTTCCGATTTCCTTTCCAACGGATCAAGAATCGCCTCAATCGGAGGTCGTATGCAAAAGTTAGATGTTTCTCTCTCCTCTGTTTTTTTTTCTTTTTTCTTTTTTTTTATGCCGCGGCTCTTCTAGATGCGGCTACCTGTTCCTTCTTTTCCCTCTATTGAATCCGAATTCGTGCCCTACTCCAAGACCAATCAGGGCAGAAATCGAGTCCTACTCCAAGACCAATCAGGGCAGAAACCGAGTCCTACTCCAAGACCAATTAGGGCAGCAACCGAGTCCTCCTCTTTTTTTCTTTTTTTTTTACCCTCCTATGACAGTTCGGATCTAACTGCAACGGTGAGTCCAAAACGTGAACAGAACTCGAAACTCTAAAGGAACTAGACACTAAGACTAGCAAAGGACACGACGATGCAACCGAAGACTCAACAAACAAAGACTATGCAGCAATAGATAAAGGCTCAAATTGTTTCGGATTTTGGGGAATAGATCTGATCTGCTATTTTTTTTTTTGGTTTTCTGGACTGTAGGTAAAAATTGCAAAGACTAGATAAGATCTCTCACCGATCAACCTTGAGCTCTGATACCAACTGATAGCACTAGGGGTCCCGATCTTTCGATGAGAGTGGTAGATTCGATTGGGGAAGGAGATGACGTTGACGACCCGACTACAACCATCCAAGGACGCTGCGCCTTAGCGATCGATACACCAACTCCAGAGATTGTTCGTGACCTTGTCGGCGCACGATCAACCTAACCACGAGGGTTCTTGTTCCTGCAAGCAATCGAAGAACAAGCAAGAACAAGATGAACAGCAACTCAATTGCAAATAACGATGTAAGATTCAATCGAAAACAGAGAAACGGTGGGGTTCCGAAGACAAGTATTCGGGCGGTCTAGCCGACACGCGCGAGTACAAGGCAAAGCAGCAAAAGCTAACTTAGTCTAAACAAAACCCAAACCCTAGAAGAGGGTGCGGCTGCCTATTTAAGGGTCACGGAAGGTGGAGGGTCGGCCAAAACACAAGGAAGCCAAATAGGACTCGAATTACAAGGCCCAAGGCCCACTTTGACTCGGACTGGAAAAGCGACGTGAATTGTTTTGCAGTTTCTGGTCGACTCGGATGGAATTTGGAGGTGAGGCCAGATCCATCTGAAAGTAGACTTCAAGATCTTTCCAATGAGTACTCATGGGCCCCGAGAAACCTTCTGGATCAAAAGTTACGGCCGTTTGAAGTAGGCGCTGTCAACAAGGCCGAATCCGAGTCAAACTCGTGAACAGGACTTGGTTTGCGCTTGACGGTTCCACTTCTATACTTGAGCTCATGTGGTTCTTCCCCATGGTTCCTAAGGACAATTAAATCATCACAAGAATTAAGTAGTATTCCATTCTTTGAAACATTTGTATGCAAACTTAGGAACGCATTCACCTGATGGTTAAGTTGACGTGCTCGCGCTCTAGTCATTGGTCCTTGTATCATAGTTTCAGTTTGATATGGAGTTGGCATGGTTGTATGCATGGAA
Source organism: Dendrocalamus latiflorus (assembly GCA_017311315.1). Taxonomy (NCBI): domain Eukaryota; kingdom Viridiplantae; phylum Streptophyta; class Magnoliopsida; order Poales; family Poaceae; genus Dendrocalamus; species Dendrocalamus latiflorus. The sequence continues at coordinate 16,945,331 of CM029615.1, read as the reverse complement.
AGGATGTCCTCATCATCCTCCCCTTCTTGCATTTGAGTCGTCCGCGACTCAAGCTCATCTTCTTCTCCCAAGTATGGCTTCAAATCTGCAATGTTAAAGGTGGGACTAACCCCAAAATCTGCAGGCAACTCAAGTTTATATGCATTGTCATTAATCTTTTCCAACACTTTGAAAGGTCCATCAGCTCTAGGCATCAACTTAGACCTCCTCAATTCAGGAAATCTTTCTTTTCTCAAATGCAACCAAACTAAATCACCCGGTTGAAAAGTTAAATGCCTCCTTCCTTTACTACCAGCAAGTTTATATTTAGCATTCATGCGTTCAATATTTTCTTTGGTTGTCTCATGCAATTTCAACATCAATTCAGCACGCTGTTTAGCATCAAAGTTTAACTTCTCCGAAGATGGAAGTGGTAGCAAATCAATAGGAGCACGAGGCACAAAGCCATAGACAATCTCAAAAGGGCACAACTTTGTAGTAGAATGCAGCGAACGATTATAAGCAAATTCAATATGAGGCAAGCATTCTTCCCACATTTTAATGTTCTTTTTCAAAACAGCCCTAAGCATGGTAGATAAAGTTCTATTCACAACTTCAGTTTGCCCATCAGTTTGGGGATGACACGTAGTGGAAAATAACAGCTTAGTCCCCAATTTAGCCCATAAAGTTCTCCAAAAATGGCTAAGGAATTTAGTGTCACGATCGGAAACTATTGTATTTGGCACACCATGCAAACGAACAACTTCACGAAAGAACAAATCAGCAATATTGGTAGCATCATCACTTTTATGACATGGTATGAAGTGTGCCATCTTAGAAAATCTATCCACAACAACAAATATGCTATCCCTCCCCTTCTTTGTCCTAGGCAGTCCTAAAACAAAGTCCATAGAAATATCTTCCCAAGGCACACTAGGAACAGGTAGAGGCATATACAAACCGTGAGGATTAAGTCGTGACTTAGCCTTTTGACACGTAGTGCAGCGAGCAACAAAACGTTCCACATCACGTCTCATCTTTGGCCAAAAGAAATGACTAGCAAGTATGTCTTCCGTCTTCTTCACTCCAAAATGGCCCATCAGCCCACCTCCATGCGCTTCCTGTAACAACAACAAACGAACGGAGCTAGCTGGAATGCATAGTTTGTTAGCTCTAAACACAAATCCATCATTTAGAACAAATTTATTCCACGTTTTTCCCTCTTTGCAATTCAGCAACACGTCTTTAAAATCATCATCATGAACATAATGCTCCTTAATTGTTTCCAATCCAAAAATTTTGAAGTCAAGTTGTGAGAGCATGGTATATCTCCTAGACAATGCATCAGCAATAACATTCTCCTTTCCCTTTTTGTGTTTTATGACATAAGGAAAAGACTCTATGAATTCAACCCACTTTGCATGCCTACGGTTCAGTTTTGCTTGACTTCTAATATGTTTTAATGACTCATGATCCGAATGAATGACAAATTCTTTGGGCCATAAATAATGTTGCCATGTCTCTAAAGTTCGAACTAGAGCATATAATTCCTTATCATAAGTAGAATAGTTCAAACTAGGCCCACTCAATTTTTCACTAAAGTATGCCACAGGTTTACCTTCTTGCAACAGCACACCACCCAATCCAATTCCACTAGCATCACATTCTAGCTCAAAAGTCTTTCTAAAATCTGGAAGTTGGAGTAATGGTGCATGTGTTAACTTATCTTTCAATGTGTTGAAGGCGTCTTCCTGTGCATTCCCCCAAGTAAACGGCACCCCCTTTTTAGTGAGTTCATTTAATGGTGCAGCGATGGTGCTGAAATCCTTCACAAAACGACGATAGAATCCAGCAAGTCCTAGAAAACTTCGCACTTGCGTGACCGTTTTAGGAGTCGGCCAACTCTGTATTGCCTCAACCTTGGCTTGATCAACTTCAATGCCCTGTGGAGTAACAACATAGCCAAGAAAAGAGACTCGATCCGTGCAAAATGTGCACTTCTCAACGTTACCAAATAAACGTGCATTACGTAAAGCATCAAAAACAGCACGTAAATGGCAAAGGTGTTCCTCTAGTGATCTGCTATATATCAATATATCATCAAAATAGACCACTACAAATTTACCAATGAAAGCACGCAGAACCTCGTTCATTAATCTCATGAATGTGCTAGGTGCATTAGTTAACCCAAATGGCATCACTAACCACTCATACAAACCGAACTTAGTTTTAAATGCTGTTTTCCATTCATCTCCCAATTTCATGCGAATTTGGTGGTACCCACTACGCAAATCAACTTTAGAGAAGACAATAGAGCCACTTAATTCATCAAGCATATCATCTAACCTAGGAATAGGGTGACGATATCTAATGGTAATGTTATTGATCGCTCTACAGTCCACACACATACGCCATGATCCATCTTTCTTAGGCACTAAAATTACCGGAACAGCACAAGGGCTAAGAGACTCACGCACATAACCTTTATCAAGCAATTCTTGAACTTGACGCTGAATCTCCTTAGTTTCTTCCGGATTGGTCCTGTATGGCGCACGATTGGGCAAAGATGCCCCGGGAATCAAATCAATCTGGTGCTCAATCCCTCGCACTGGTGGTAGCCCTGGTGGCACGTCTTTTGGAAAGACATCCATGTACTCCTGCAAAAGATTAGTGACAGCAGGAGGCACAGAAGAAGGTACCTCCTCGAATGAAAATAAAGCTTGTTTGCAAAGTAAGGCATAGCAAATAGAAGTACTAGCATCCAGCTCACTCACATCAGACTTAGTAGCAAGAAAACATGCACCTTTCAGTTTAATCTCATTTTTCTTCTCATGAACAGATTTAGAGTTTTTCTTTTTATGTTGCTCAAGTTCGCTTGCAACGATCTGATTTTCACTCCTATTATGCTCCTGATGTTTGTCTCTACTAGCTCTAGCAATCTCATCTTTGAAAATAGCTTCAGGAGACATAGAATGTAACACAATTTTCTTGTCATGATGCATAAAAGAATATTGGTTTGTCTTACCATGATGCAGTGAATCTTTATCATATTGCCACGGTCTACCTAACAGCATAGAGCATGCTTGCATAGGAACAACATCGCATTCTACAACATCATGATAAGAACCAATAGCAAAATTTACTCTCACCATTCGTGTTACCTTCACCTTGCCACTGTTATTGAACCATTGAATGTAGTAAGGTTGTGGGTGAGGTTTGGTGTTCAACGCAAGCTTCTCCACCATATCGGAGCTCACCAAGTTGTTGCAGCTCCCTCCATCAATTATCACTCGGCATGAGCGTTCCTTCACGACGCACTTTGTTTGGAAAAGGATGTGCCGCTGATTTTGCTCCGCCCTCTCCATTTGTGCACTCAACACACGCTGCACAATGAGGCTCTCATAACGCTCCGCATCTTCAGCACCAATGTGCTCTTCTTCTTGCTCCTTCCCACTACCTGCATGGTCAGCTGCAAGCATAGCATATGTATCCTCATCCAAATCACTAGCAGAAGAATACTCACCATCATCTCTCACAATCAGAACACGCTTGGTTGGGCACTCACTCCTCACATGGCCATACCCCTTACATTGATGACATTGGATATCCCTCGTTCGTCCCGTAGATGCAACGGACGAAGAGCTCTTTGTATGTGCTTGGGCTGTCCCCTTTGTTGCTTCAGATGCCCGAGATGCCGAATTTGATGATGAAAATCGTGGCTTGCTGTTGGAGGAAGAAGGTGCAGGGGGTTGGCTTGATGGTGCGGCAGATGCACGTTGAGACCAAATGTTTCCACGACCTGCAGAAACGTTAGTCCTAGTGCTTGCGCGTCGTCCCTGTACTTCTCTTTCAGCTTTACAAGCAAGATGAAATAAACGAGTGATAGAATTATATTCCTTGTAAGCTAAGATGTCCTGAATTTCCCGATTCAAACCACCCATAAACCTAGCCATAGCGGCTTCCTCAGTTTCCTCTAAGTCACAACGCAGCATGCCTGTTTGCAATTCTTGAAAATATTCCTCTATGCTTTTACTACCTTGCCTCAATTGTTGCAACTTATGTAACAAATCACGTGCATAATATGAGGGAACAAATCTAGCTCGCATGATTCTTTTTAATGCATCCCAAGTTGGTGGTATGGTGAGAGGATTTTTCTTACAATATTCACTCCACCAAACAGACGCAAAATCAGTAAACTCACTAGTAGCAGCCCTAACCCTTTTGTTTTCAGGGAAAGCATGACAAGCAAATTTCTGATCAACAGCCAATTCCCAAGTGATATAAGCATCAGGGTTATATTTTCCATCAAAAGGTGGCATAGTGAACTTAATCTTACCAAGCGATTCATCATTGTCACGTACCTCATTCCGGCGTGGTTGACGATGACGGTGAGCGTCCTCATCATCATCAATCTCAGTGTCAGCCGCATAATCGTCTCCACCATTTTCGTCCACCCTGCTGCCCAAGACACCAATATTGGCACGAGTACGCTGAGTTGGTGCAGCGGGAGATGCACGGCCCCTCTCATCAAGACGTCTCAAAATCTCAGCAAGTGAAGCGTTGATGGTGCCAACGGAAGCCTCCAATGTTGCAAGCGTAGTGTTGGTGTCGATCTGCGCGGCCTCCAATTGGCCAAGGCGTTCGTTGGTGACCCGTACATCCTCATCAAGTCCCTCAGTGTGCAGCTTCATTTGGCGCTCAAAGTGTTGTATGATGCCCCTAGTCCGAGGGGAATGTGATGCTGCCCGTAGATCCTCTGGTTCTCCTGACATTGTTAGAAGAACACAAGAAACAAACCAAGAAGAGAAAAATAATAAAACTGCAGGTTATGCTCTCACAACTACTGGGATGTGGTTAAATCAAGTCGCACACTCTCAACCTGTTCTGTCAAGCTCTTACAAGTTCTTACCACAGCGAGCAGGAGGTGATGGCAGCCGACAAGTCAAGACAATATCTCCTGGAAATTGGGTGTATCGCTGCCTCGGTCGCTAGTCCCTGTGATGTGGTAGCCAAATCTGTGGAGCTATAGGTGGGCTGAGAACAAAGGATAACTAGAACCACATTAGTCAAAGCAAGTTGAATAATCGCTCAACGACGGCACCGTGCTGGTCCTAGGCTAGACCGTACTAGAGACGCGAGCCTAGAACACAAACGAAAATACACCGCGCAGAAAGAAACTAGATGATGTTGCACACGGAGTTCTGGAGCTCGAAAAAGGATGCCGTCTTCACCAGGAACCTTAGAATCACTTGTAGAAGGGCTCTGCCAATTTTGAGCGAATTCTGAGAAACTTGATTTTTTCTCGGTTTGCGGGCCCGTTTTGAGGGCCTAAACGACGTTTTTTGGGGTCGAAGCTGCCGCGTATGTGCCTGGTGGCTTACGCGGCTCTATCTTCCGATTTCCTTTCCAACGGATCAAGAATCGCCTCAATCGGAGGTCGTATGCAAAAGTTAGATGTTTCTCTCTCCTCTGTTTTTTTTTCTTTTTTCTTTTTTTTTATGCCGCGGCTCTTCTAGATGCGGCTACCTGTTCCTTCTTTTCCCTCTATTGAATCCGAATTCGTGCCCTACTCCAAGACCAATCAGGGCAGAAATCGAGTCCTACTCCAAGACCAATCAGGGCAGAAACCGAGTCCTACTCCAAGACCAATTAGGGCAGCAACCGAGTCCTCCTCTTTTTTTCTTTTTTTTTTACCCTCCTATGACAGTTCGGATCTAACTGCAACGGTGAGTCCAAAACGTGAACAGAACTCGAAACTCTAAAGGAACTAGACACTAAGACTAGCAAAGGACACGACGATGCAACCGAAGACTCAACAAACAAAGACTATGCAGCAATAGATAAAGGCTCAAATTGTTTCGGATTTTGGGGAATAGATCTGATCTGCTATTTTTTTTTTTGGTTTTCTGGACTGTAGGTAAAAATTGCAAAGACTAGATAAGATCTCTCACCGATCAACCTTGAGCTCTGATACCAACTGATAGCACTAGGGGTCCCGATCTTTCGATGAGAGTGGTAGATTCGATTGGGGAAGGAGATGACGTTGACGACCCGACTACAACCATCCAAGGACGCTGCGCCTTAGCGATCGATACACCAACTCCAGAGATTGTTCGTGACCTTGTCGGCGCACGATCAACCTAACCACGAGGGTTCTTGTTCCTGCAAGCAATCGAAGAACAAGCAAGAACAAGATGAACATCAACTCAATTGCAAATAACGATGTAAGATTCAATCGAAAACAGAGAAACGGTGGGGTTCCGAAGACAAGTATTCGGGCGGTCTAGCCGACACGCGCGAGTACAAGGCAAAGCAGCAAAAGCTAACTTAGTCTAAACAAAACCCAAACCCTAGAAGAGGGTGCGGCTGCCTATTTAAGGGTCACGGAAGGTGGAGGGTCGGCCAAAACACAAGGAAGCCAAATAGGACTCGAATTACAAGGCCCAAGGCCCACTTTGACTCGGACTGGAAAAGCGACGTGAATTGTTTTGCAGTTTCTGGTCGACTCGGATGGAATTTGGAGGTGAGGCCAGATCCATCTGAAAGTAGACTTCAAGATCTTTCCAATGAGTACTCATGGGCCCCGAGAAACCTTCTGGATCAAAAGTTACGGCCGTTTGAAGTAGGCGCTGTCAACAAGGCCGAATCCGAGTCAAACTCGTGAACAGGACTTGGTTTGCGCTTGACGGTTCCACTTCTATACTTGAGCTCATGTGGTTCTTCCCCATGGTTCCTAAGGACAATTAAATCATCACAAGAATTAAGTAGTATTCCATTCTTTGAAACATTTGTATGCAAACTTAGGAACGCATTCACCTGATGGTTAAGTTGACGTGCTCGCGCTCTAGTCATTGGTCCTTGTATCATAGTTTCAGTTTGATATGGAGTTGGCATGGTTGTATGCATGGAAAGGATGTCCTCATCATTTTGGATCAGCACTTAGGCAAAGTATTCTAGCTTGGATTATTACTTAATTTTACAACATCGTGAAATTCAGATCGTGTAGGATAAATACTTCCTAACCAAGCTCCACAAAATATCCTTTGCTGTGCAATTGTGACTCACTTTTAAATCCGCTTGATCATCACTTGTTATTGTAGCCACCACCAAGTGTAAGTTTCTTTTGGTCTCAATTCACTTCGGAAAGGTAAGAACTTTACTTGGTTGAGGAAAAGTGAGATTGAGTGACTCCACATATTACCCATATATTTGTGTCTTTTGTGTCTTCTTTTTGCTATTAACCATGACCGGAGGAGAAGAAAACTATGATACCGTTTCCAATGTCATTGCTTGAGAAGTACATTACACAAGAAACTGTAATGGAGGGACAACTCAAGGCGGATATGCAGGATCTTCGTATTGAGCTCAATCAACAAATGAAGGTGTTACAAACAAACATCGTGAATGACATTGTGCGGGCACTTCGACCACAACAAGAAGAAGATACATTTGTTCCTTTCTATGGCAGTAATGACCCAGAGGAGTATCTTGAATGGGAATGGCGAATGGAGAAAGTGATTAGATTTCAGAAGCTCCCCAAATCCCAAGAGGTGATGCATGCCACTAGAGAGTTTGAAGACTATGCTTATAGTTGGTGGCAACAACTATTTGGAAAACAACTCATTCAATCTTGGTCAGATTTGAAGGCGTTCATGAGAAGCGAGTTTGTACCATCCTGTTATGCACAGGAATTGCTTCACCATCTGGAGAATATCACCCAAGGGAGTAATAACGTTCAAGATTACTATTATGAGTTGAAGCATGCATTGCGTCGTGCCGGTGTCACAAGTGCATTAAGGGAGAAGGCATATTTCAAAGAAGGCTTGAATTTTGAGATTGCCACTGCACTTCATGGTAAATATTTTTGTAGCATGCATGACCTTGTGAATTGCGCTATTGAGCAGGAGAAGATTCTTTTGGAGAGGCATACACCACAGTTCTATCCAAGTCCATTCTTCAATTCTTATGCTGCTATTGGTCTGTCATGTGAGAAGATGACTGAGCATGGGACTTTCCCTTCGGTAAAGGAGACATCTTGTGCTGCCCCAATGACACGTACAACAATTGAGATGCATCAAAACCCATGTGAGAATGAGAGCCACATAACCAAATTGAGTGAGAGTGTTAAAAAGAGTGAGCTGTGTGATTCCACCATATGTGAGTTTGAGAGCATCCAAATTGAGAGTGTGAGAGATACACCAAAAGAAACGAGAGAAGTAGAAGATAGACAAAGTGAGGTTGATTTTGAAACTAACACATTAATGTCTACTTCTGGTGTTGTTTCTCACATTGTGCAGGTTGAAATTGAAGATGAGGAATTAAACATTCAACAACCGGCATCATTGGAAGTCAAAGATGAGGAGATAACCACGGTTGAAGATGAAGTACTTGCTGTTCTGTTGTTACATCAAGATGATTTAATACCCACAACACCTACATCAACTGAGGAGAACAACAAAAGTAACAATATTGGTGTTGAAATTGATTGTGAAACGGTGAGTACTTGTGAGAACTCATATGTGCGAATGAAAATTCCATGTTCTGAAATTTCTTTGCTCAATTTACATAATGTGGAATTGATTACTCATAAGGAAGTTCTTACTCAAATATCTCCTAGTGATTCTTTGTACTATATCATGTTTGATGATTCTAGAGAGCTATCTAGTGTGGTTGAGAATCTTGCTGAAATTTCATGTTTAAAATCACTAGTTAGTGTTTATGCCTACACCTATAAGTTTAATTTGATCGGAGATTATGGTGTAGATGACAAGTTTTATGTTTACCGAATATGCATTACATGTGATAAGCTTGCTGAATTGAACTTGCATATTTTGGATAAACAAACTTTTGTGCCATATCGTGACCACAAGGAGATGAGGTTTAACAATAGTGCTTGCTGTTTACAAAGAGTTCTTGTGCCTACTTGTTCCTCTTTTAATGAACAATCATGTACAAATAATCAGAGTAGCGCAGTTGAAGCATGGAAGGCACTTAAAATTTTCTCTTCCATATTTGAACCGTTTGATCTGGTTTTGCCCATTAATGACTTGTCCACGTACTTCTCAAAGTCGAGGACGACTTTTTTTTATGGGAGGGAGAATGGTGTGAATGAAAACATTGCAATGTATGCATTTGATAGCTGTTGTAGTATCAATTGGTTTGTGCAAAACAGTACGAATGAGAATGACACAATAATTGATTCATACATATACCACGCATATGTGTTGTTCTTTTTGCTTACTACACCTCCAGATAATAATAATGTGAAAGACGGAAGGGGTGTAACTGACCAATACATATACCATGCATACACATTGTATTCTTTGTTTAGCACAATTTCAGGCTATCAAAAGCCGAGGACGGCTTTTCTTGAAGAAGGGGAGGATGATGTGGATACAGACATGATTAGTACTTTTCAATCAAATACATTATTTCACTGGAAAGAAGTATTGAGCCGCATTAAATATTGTCAGGTGAATTTGTTTCTTAATGACTTTCTTTCTATTCGTGGGAACGATATACTACCTTATGCCAAATTCTTGTTTATTATTAGGTTTGAATATTATGATGATTCCGGGGCCAAAGCAATGGAGAAGCTCAAGGAGGTTAATCATATTTACTACCAAGAACAAAAAGCTCGAAGCCCATGGGAATGGAAAGGAGAAAGCCAAGCAGCCCATGTAGTTGATCAAGGAGGAAAGAAGCCCATGCAGTGGAAGAGTAAAAGGGAGGAGCCCAAGGACTTAAACCACAAGTTTTGGATAAGATTTTCAAGCCAAATTCAGACTTCCCACGTGCTCAACCCAATTCAAACTCGGATTCAACTCGGACTCGGTTCGGGACAGCCTGACAGGCAGTTACTAAATAGGCCATAACTTTCACAAACGGAGTCCGATTCAGGTGTTCTTGTACTCGTTGGAAAGATAATTTCATGGGCTACGCAATGGATTTGGTCCCACCTTCAAATTCGTCACGGATAAAAAAGTTATAACCGAAACAATATGACGGCTGAAAACTGTAGTTTCCTTTTTGTGAGAGTTCGTATCTAAAACCATATAGTGTTGAGTTGTAATTGGTTTGGGGACCATATGGACGTCCCAAGGGGCTATATAAGCCTTGTAATGGCAGCCTTTAGGGCTTAGACCACGTTTGAGAAAAATCAATCTACTAAAGTTTTCGAGTTTAGCATTGTTGCTGAAATTCCTTATGGAATTAGGAGTATCTTATTCAATCAAGATCGTTCAGCCTTTCCGCTGGGAATTGGGTGCACGATAGATCTTCGCTTGGTGGTCGGCGAAATCAACACGAGTGTGTTTTGGCGGATTAAAGAGTGTTCGTCCCTTGCATTGGCATTGGAGGATCATTACGATTCATCAAGACTCCCGTGAGTATCCATCCTACGTCGAGAAGATCGGGCGACCCCGTATCATCTTGGTATCTTACCCTTAGTTTTAGATTTATTTACTTCTGTCCTATAGTCCAATAAAACTGAAAATTGCAGCAAAAAAAAATCCAAACCCAGCGGAAGCGTGGTGGGCCCATAACCCACAGGTCCCAGGATCGAAACCTGGCTCTGATACCAAGATGACACGGGGTCGCCCGATCTTCTCGACGTAGGATGGATACTCACGGGAGTCTTGATGAATCGTAATGATCCTCCAATGCCAATGCAAGGGACGAACACTCTTTAATCCGCCAAAACACACTCGTGTTGATTTCGCCGACCACCAAGCGAAGATCTATCGTGCACCCAATTCCCAGCGGAAAGGCTGAACGATCTTGATTGAATAAGATACTCCTAATTCCATAAGGAATTTCAGCAACAATGCTAAACTCGAAAACTTTAGTAGATTGATTTTTCTCAAACGTGGTCTAAGCCCTAAAGGCTGCCATTACAAGGCTTATATAGCCCCTTGGGACGTCCATATGGTCCCCAAACCAATTACAACTCAACACTATATGGTTTTAGATACGAACTCTCACAAAAAGGAAACTACAGTTTTCAGCCGTCATATTGTTTCGGTTATAACTTTTTATCCGTGACGAATTTGAAGGTGGGACCAAATCCATTGCGTAGCCCATGAAATTATATTTCCAACGAGTACAAGAACACCTGAATCGGACTCCGTTTGTGAAAGTTATGGCCTATTTAGTAACTGCCTGTCAGGCTGTCCCGAACCGAGTCCGAGTTGAATCCTGAGTTGAATCCGAGTTTGAATTGGGTTGAGCACGTGGGAAGTCTGAATTTGGCTTGAAAATCTTATCCAAAACTTGTGGTTTAAGTCCTTGGGCTCCTCCCTTTTACTCTTCCACTGCATGGGCTTCTTTCCTCCTTGATCAACTACATGGGCTGCTTGGCTTTCTCCTTTCCATTCCCATGGGCTTCGAGCTTTTTGTTCTTGGTAGTAAATATGATTAACCTCCTTGAGCTTCTCCATTGCTTTGGCCCCGGAATCATCATAATATTCAAACCTAATAATAAACAAGAATTTGGCATAAGGTAGTATATCGTTCCCACGAATAGAAAGAAAGTCATTAAGAAACAAATTCACCTGACAATATTTAATGCGGCTCAATACTTCTTTCCAGTGAAATAATGTATTTGATTGAAAAGTACTAATCATGTCTGTATCCACATCACTTCTAAACGTGCTGATTTTGTGAAAAAACTCCATGCCACAACCAAAGAGTTAATTGAAAAGAAGGTACGTGCTTATGCTTCCAAAGCTAATAAATCTAGAAAGAAAATGCTATTTGAACCAGGTGATTTAGTGTGGGTACACCTTCGCAAAGATCGATTTCCGCAGAAGCGTAGATCCAAATTGATGCCCCGTGGAGATGGACCTTTTAAAGTTCTTGCCAAGATCAATGACAATGCATACAAGATTGAGCTTCCCGGTGATGACTATGGGGTAAGTTCTACATTTAATGTTGCTGATCTATCACCCTTCTTTGGACAAGATTGTACAGAGTCGAGGTCGACTCCTTTTCAAGAAGGGGAGTATGATGAGGACATCGCTAGTAATGCCAAAGCTAGTAATGAGACTTCAATAACAGGACCAATAACAAGAGCACGAGCCAAAAAACTACAATCTCAGGTGAACCTGCTCCTTAATGAACATGTCATTAATTTTAATGAGAATTGTATACTACCTAAAAACAATGTTTTACTTGTGCTCAGGTTTGAAGAGTCAGCGATGAATGGAGATCAAGGACAGCATGAACAATGATCAGCCCATGAATTGTGCAATGCGTGAACAGTACCAGGCCCGTGCTACAGTACGCGTGCTACAGTGATTGCGGGCCGTGAACGGTACCAGGCCCATGCTACAGTATGGTGCTACAGTTCTTGCGCGTGAATAGTACCGCATGGAAAATTTAGTGTTGAGTAGTCTTAGTCTGAGATTATATATTGAGGGGTAGACCTCCATTGTAAAGGGGAACCACTTTTGATATAAGTTCAACACGTGTGATTGGGCAAATTATAGAGTGCTAACTCTTGCATTGGCAACGGGGGATCACTACGATTCATCAATTCCATGTGAGTATCCAGATCCTATGTCGAGAAGATCAGGCGACCCCGTATCATTCGAACAATTGGACTCGGATTGTGTTTGAGCTAGAGGTCGATTCGGACTCTAGTCGCACCAAGGAGTTCGGAAAAAGAAACACAAACCGACTTGGATTGTGCTCTCAAGATGGCGCACAGTAAAAGATGGAAGCTTTCTTTTTTTTGGTTGCTAATTGAGGGAATCAACCAGCAATTTTGTACGGTTTATGTGAACACAACGATTAAGCAACGCAAAAGGAAACACACGGATCAGCACTAAAACAAAACTCTAATGGATGAAGACTTAACAAAACGCACAAGAAATAAACAGATTAAACTACGGTTTTGAAATTGCAATTTTCGGTTTAATGGACGAAAGGACAGAAAACGAATCTCACTACGGGTAAAGAAGTTCTCACCGAGTAAACCTAGAATCTGATACCACATGATACGGGGAGGAGTTCCGATCTTCTCAGTGAGGAACTGTGGATAGTTGATGCGAAGCAGACGATGTCGCTAATTGAACACTCGCACCAATGCACGAACCCTCAACTCTTCGGAATACGCCCAAAACACACCGGATAATTCTTCGTCGCGAGACCACAAACGACGAACGCCAAGTCCCCAATTCCCAATGAAACGACGACTTGACCTTGAATTGCAGAACGAACAATGGATCGCCTAGTTCTCTCTCAAAGTCCTTGCGTGAACTTTGGTGTTGAAATAACAAGCAATAGCTATGTTTCAATCTTATGCATAAAATTGGTCTCCCCTAAAGGCTGCCAATACAAGGCTTATATAGCCTCTTGGGACGTCCATATGGTCCCCAAACCAAGTACAACTCAACCCTATATGGTTTTAGATATGAACTCTCACAAAAAGGAAACTATATTTTCACCCGTCATATTGTTTCGGTCATAACTTTTTATCCGTGATGAATTTGAAGGTGGGACAAGATCCATTGCGTAGCCCTTGAAATTATCTTTCCAACGAGTACAAGAACAACTGAATCGGGACTCCGTTTGTGAAAGTTATGGCCTTTTTAGTAACTGTTTGTCAGGCTGTCCCGAACTGAATCCGAATTGAATCCTGAGTTGAATCCGAGTTTGAATTGGGTTGAGCACGTGGGAAGTCTGAATTTGGCTTAAAAATCTTATCCAAAACTTGTAGTTTAAGTCCTTGGGCTCCTCCCTTTTGCTCTCCCAAGTCTTCACATGAGTCATACCTAAGAATACATAAAATACTTGCATGAGGCAGTATTCCAAGTTCATCATCAATTAAAGGAAATTCCTTAAGAAACAAAAGCACCTGTTTGTTTAAATGCTTGGCTTTTGCCTTCGTCGTTGGGCCCTCTGGTTTTTGAATATTCTCATGCATGCTTGGAGTGGAAGATGTTGGGGTTGTCCACATCAGCACTTGTTTTACTTGCAGTTTCATTTATGGCGTCCATCTCAGTATGTGCATGACCACCAATAGGAGAAGATATATAAGTGTTAGGGATGCCCTCATCATGCTAAGTTTGCAAGATCAACGTCCTTTGCTGCTCGTACACCGTCCACCGGAGGAAGATATGGCTTCAAATCACAAATAGGCCAAAGAATAGCTCCAAGTGGTGGTTCAAGCTTTCGCCCATTATCTAGCAAGAAGGAAGAATCCACTCCAAGTGCACGGAAGCCATCAAATCCAGCAGCTAGTGGTGCCTCTTCTGTGGGTTCTACAGCGAAGAGTTGCGGCATACAATGCTTCAAATGCCTTGGTCGTGGTCATATGCAAAAGGTGATGTGGCCAAGAGTGTGAATACTACATTATTTGTGCTTCACATATGCAATCTGAAGTTACAAGGCCTAGTAGCTCTGAATTGCGTAAGGAGAAAGAAGCAATCGGTTATGGGAGAAAGAAGAATATCCTAGTTCGTGCGGATGCTTATGTGATTCCTCATTTGCGTAATGCAAACAGGCCAACAATGCATGGAATTTGACGTGTGGATGTAAAGAAAGAAAGCTAGTTTGGGTAAAGAGGAAGACACAAGATCAATCAAGTCCTCGTGATTGCAGTTCTGTCCACAATGTTCATGAAGATTGCAACGCCAATTCTGAGGTTTCTAATGCACACAAAATACATATTTGCAAAGATAATGAAGTCTACTTTCCAACGAATCAAACGGCGCTTGATTGGAGCTTCCTACACAAAGTTATGGCAACTTCATTGATTGCCGCACGGGCGAAACATAAAGAGTCCAAGTATTACAGTACAAGTAAAGGTAAAATCCGACCATACCATGGCTTTCCAACGGATAAGAAGGACTCCTTTTCAGGTTCCAAATGGATTTGGAAGCCCCTCGAACAAAAAAGGAAACCTTAAAGATTTGAATTCAATTCGGATTCGGTTCGGGACAGACAGGAAGTCCAACATTAAAGCGCCCATAACTTTTACAAACGGAGTCCGATTTGGGAAAGCTATTTCGAAGCCCCATACAATGGATGAGGTGCCAGCCACGGAATACTCATGGTCACGTCACAAATTGAGAGGGAATCCAGAGGTAGCAGTTCAGGTATTTTCTTTTTAGTTCGTATTGGATTTGTTCCGGCCTTGAGCCAGGTTGTGCATGAGTTTTAGTCAAGACCGTGCATTATGCACCAATAAAAGGCCAGGGCCTTAGCCCCATTGTAACTTAGGCTGTGATATGCTATGTTTTTATGCTCGTTGGAGTTTGCGGAGTTGGTGCAAGGCAAGAATAGGAGATTCTTGAGATTGCCCATCAAATCTACAAGGTTCATCTCTTCTAATTCGTGTCTTCTTGCTAAATTCATGGTTTGGGGAGTTCGGTGGATTGCTTCTAGTGTGAACCTTGCATACTAGTGCAAATTGCCCTTATCAAGATTGTTGGCTGCATCAAGACAAGGAGAAGGAACCTCGTTGAACGTACCGGGAAAGATCGGGCTATCCCTACGCATCAACTAATCCTTAGTTGGTCCGTATCAAAAGGATTGCCCAAATAACAAGGTGATGTTGATGTTAGAGAATGGGGAATATGATTCTACAAGTGAAGAAGAGAATGATCACCATGCTGATTTAGGGAGATATGATGATGCACATGAGGAGAAGCAAGACAGAGTATTGTGATCTCGGTGTTGGTACTATACTTGTGTGTGCACCGATGTTGTTGAGTGAGCAACCAAAGCCTTCCCATGAACAGCGCTGCAATTTATTCCACACAAGAGCTCAAGTTAGCAAAGATGGCAAATTTTGCAAGGTAATTATTGATGATGGGAGTTGTCATAATTTGGCTAGTAAGGAGCTTTGCAATAAACTTGCGTTGAAGTACAAGAAACACCCACATCCATATCAGATCTAGTGGTTACATGAGAGAGGCTTGTTAAATGTGGGATACACCGTGGATGTTGAATTTGAAATTGGCACTTATCGTGATATGGTGGAGTGTGATGTGATGCCTACGGATGTACGTCACTTGCTGCTAGGAAGGCCACGGCAATATGATCATGCTGTGCTTCATGATAAAAGAACTAATCAATACAAGTTTTGGTGAAACAACAAACAAGTGGTGCTGCGACCGTTGACTCCTCAAATTGTAAATGATAATATACAAAAGATTGAAGTGCAAGTTGAGAGTGAGAAAGGGAGAGAACAAAAGAGTGTGATTCCACAAAAGGTGAGTGCGAGTCACAAACCAAACCCGAGAGGTAAAAGCAAGAGTGAGGGAGAGAAAAACTTAGTCATGATAGCCACCAAATCTGATCTGAGAGAGATGAAAGATGATCCCGCTTTGGTGCACCTTGTATTGTTGTACAAGGATGCATTGCTTTCTACTAATGATTTAACATCTCTTCCTAGTGCTGTTTCTCAAGTTTTGCAGGCTTACGATGACGTGTTTCCGGAGGAGGTGCGCTGGTCTACCACCTATTCGAGGTATTGAGCATCAAATTGACTTTGTCCCAGGAGCCCCTCTTCCGAACCGGCCGCCGTACCGTAGAAATCCAGATGAAACAAACGAGATTCAGTGCAAAGTGCAAGCACTTTTGAACAAAGGGTACGTACGCGAGAGTCTTAGTCCTTGTGCCGTTCCTATTGTTGTTGTTCCTAAGAAAGATGGTACTTGGAGAATGTGCGTAGACTGTAGAGCTATTAACAACATAACTGTTCGCTATCGTCATCCTATTCCTAGATGCAATAGTCAACAGCTAGTCTCAATTGATGAAAAAAAATATTAGCAAGATTTTTTTTTGAATTTTGGATTGGACACAAAGATTAAGCTACGCAAATAAACATGAATGATCAGCACATAAACAAAATTTCTAATGTATCAAGACTTAATAAAACTCACGAAAATAAAAGATGCGAAACTAGGGTTTGGATTTTTTGTGGCAATTTTTCATTTTAATGGACTATAGGAACAGAAGTAAAACAATCTAAAAGTAAGGGTAAGTAATCCTACCAAGTAAACCGCGCTCTGATTCCAAGATGATACGGGATCGCCTGATCTTCTCGACGTAGGATCAAGGTACTCACGTGGATTTGATGAATCGTAGTGATCCCCCGTTGCCAATGCAGGAGTTAGCACTCTATAATTCGCCCAACCTCACGTGCTGAATTTCACGACCACCGATCAAGTTCCATTGCGCTCCCAATTCCCAACGAAAAGGTTGAATGATCTTGATTTCAGCAAACTCCAAATTCCCTTAAGTTGGGTCGGCCATCAAAAAGAACAAGAGTATTTTATTATCAAACGTGGTCTCAGCCCTAAAGGCTGCCAATACAAGGCTTATATAGCCCCTTGGGACGTCCATATGGTCCCCAAACCAAGTACAACTCAACCCTATATGGTTTTAGATATGAACTCTCACAAAATGGAAACTATATTTTCCACCCATCATATTGTTTCGGTCATAACTTTTTATCCGTGATGAATTTGAAGATGGGACTAGATCCATTGCGTAGCGCTTGAAATTATCTTTCTAACGAGTATAAGAACACCCAAATCGGACTCCGTTTGTGAAAGTTATGGCCTTTTTAGTAACTGTCTGTCAGGCTGTCCCGAACCAAATTCGAATTGAATTCTGAGTTGAATCCGAGTTTGAATTGGGTTGAGCACGTGGGAAGTCCGAATTTGGCTTGAAAATCTTATAAAAAAATTTTAGTTTAGGTCCTTGGGCTCTTCCCTAAATCAATCTACTAACTAGGAATACAAAGAATTCCTACCGGTCAACTGAAGCTCTGATACCAACAGATGAGGTGACGGGGTCCTGATCTTTCGATAAGATGATAACTATCGAATTTGGCGGAGGTGACTCTTGCGACCCGACTACAACCGTACGACGTCGCTTGCGCCTTAGCAATCGCTGAACCACACTCCAAGTCGTTATCAACCGTGCCAAGAACGCGGTTGACCTGACCACGAAGGTCTATTCCTGCATGCAACCGAAGAACACGCAAGAACAAGGATAGTGAGCAACCTGAAATTTGCTAGATATAAAAGTCGCACAAGGAGTTGAGGTTCTGTAACACGAATCTGTTGGTCTAGCCGACACAAGAGACAACGTGGAGTTTGCACATGGGGCTAAAACTAATCTAAACAAAACCTAAGTCCTAACAAGGGAGGCGGCGGCTCCTTTATAGGGAGAACAACCAGGAGGGGCGTCCAAAGTGCATGCTCTAGGGTTACAAGGCCCATGGGCCC
This sequence comes from Dendrocalamus latiflorus, assembly GCA_017311315.1. Lineage (NCBI taxonomy): Eukaryota > Viridiplantae > Streptophyta > Magnoliopsida > Poales > Poaceae > Dendrocalamus > Dendrocalamus latiflorus. Next base: position 16,927,107 of record CM029615.1, on the reverse strand, counting down.
AATTGGTGGTGGCGCAGCACCCTTTTGACTAGGACTCAAAAATCAACATGGATTGTTTTGATGATTGCAGCCGGCTCGGATGAAATTTGAAGCTGAAGTTGGGTCCGTTGGAAAGTAGACTTCATAAGCTTTCCATAAAGTACAAGAACGTCCCAAACGGAGTCCGTATGAGAAAGTTACGTTCGTTTCAACTTGCACCATTGCAGCAGTCCGAATCTGATTCCAGTACGTGACCAATACAGACTCTTTTGATGATTGCGGCTGTCTCGAATAGAATTTGAAGATGGGGTTGAATCCTTTAGAAAGTAGACTTGATAAGCTTTCCATCAAGTCCAAGAACGTCCCAAACGGAGTCCGTATGAGAAAGTTACGTCCGTTTAAACTTGCACCATTGCAGCAGTCCGAATCTGATTCCAGTACGGGTCCAACAAGGACTCTTTTGAATTGGTGTAAAAGTGACGTGGTGCTATAAAAATATATATTTTCATTATTAGGTAGCGTCATATTCTCATTTAAAATATGTCGAGGCCCAACAAACGAATTCACCTTTAGTTCAATCTTGATATTGGACGCTATTGTCGTATGTGTTTGTGGTGTGGTCACATCACGACTCCTCCCTGAGCCTAGTCCCGGTTCTCTCGTTGTCGCCCGTCGTGTCCTCCACGGTAGCTCCAGCTCTGGTTCCACATCTCCTGACTCGCAACTACCTCACCAATCTCGATCATCCTCGGCGTACCCGACCGTCTGGACCTCAACATCTCCTATGCCTAGTCCCGGTCCTCCCACACGTCACCATGACCTAGCTCCGAAGTCCTGCAGCCACACAGATAAGCAAACCATCACATAGCACCGCACGAAACAGCATAATCAATAATAGCATTAACGAAAAGGTACTCAAGCATGAAATACCCAAATCAACCAATTGAGAAGAAAAACAAGTGTCCTATGCATTCCCGACCGCAATCGACCAAGTCCAACTGAACCGGACCGCGCCATGCACCGACTTGGCGCGAACCAACCAAACCAAACACAATCTTTCAGAACATGAGTCAATTACTCATCATAAACATGGGGACACCTCCACATGGTCTCTCAATCTCCCCCTTGATGAGTATATTGACAAACATTGAAGAAGCATAAGATTGTGTTTGTTTTGAAAGTCCAACATGGTCTGAAAGAAGAACAAAGAGGCTTATGACCATGTTGACAAAAAGGAGCAAAAGAAAGAGGAAGTTTCCTCAAAAGCTCCCAGAAATTGGCTTTTTCTCCAATATTCTCCCCCTTTTGGCAATAGAATCATCAAGATGCAAAAGAGAGATAAGGCACGGTGTGAGAGTGAAGTGAGTGAACATTATTCATGCTAAGTAATTAGAGCCATGAAGATTATCCAAAATGACCATTTGAGTATTACACCAAGTCGTAATTCATAGGAATGCTATCAAAATCATGACAAGATATGCATAATCAAGCCAAGCCATATAAGTAACAATCTGAATATTAGGTGAATTTCTTAGGGAGATTCATGTTTTTGCCACTCTTAAGATTGGCCAATTACCTCTGTCACTTACATGTGGGACCGCCTGAGTCACTGACAACGGGCCAGGGTAGCAAATCTGTTGCCCCTCACCTCATAAGGGTGGCAAAAACATAAATTTTCCAATTTCCTTAGCATGTCAAGCCATTCAAGAGTATAGTCTAGCTAAAGGTATCCAAAGATGATGCAAGCCATGTGAATAATCTAAGTGGAAATAAGAAGGTAGAATTGAGTCAAGTTAGAGTGCTATAAGTTCAAGAATAAATCATTTGTTCAAGCACTTTCGTCTTTTTGAAATGAAGCAAATTCAGCACAATGGACATGTTTTTCTTTTAAACTCATGGTCGTTTCCAACCAAAATTTTAGTCATGTGCTAGATCTGAAGCCTTATGCGATCACTCCAAGCAAGAAACTTAAGGAGATGATCTTGGTCATCCAAAACTCCCCATGAGTTCATGCCTAGTGCACTGGCAAGCAGTCTCATGAGAAAGAATTGGTGAGATCAATTCTTTCGCACAAAAGAGATCTTTTTGCTTTTACTGAATTTAGTGCAAGAGCAATAAATTATCAAGAACTAGCATGGCTCAATCTAAAGCTAATAGAGATTTAAGACTCAACTCAGCCTATTTGACATGGCATGAATCATAAAATAATAACTAAAGACAGACTAGTCTCAATAGCTAACATGACATGTCTTAATTCAAGTTGTGCAATTTTAATTAACTTATCAATGGCAAAGGCTTGACGACACGTATGAAGTTATAATAAATCTAGCAAATAAGCACGGATCATGGAATGATGTAAAGCATTGTAAGCATGTCATATAAGGATAATAATCAAGGCTCCATTTAGTTATATTACAATGCAGAGTGCTGAAATGCAAGAAAATCCAGCTCTCCCTCAAGATGTGATGCACTTTTTAGTTCAAGTTGAGTAATGTCAATATTAAGATCCAGAAGTTCCCAAATGAACTCCCCTGAACCAAGGCTAAAAACTGAGAAGCTGGCAAAGAAAAAACAGAAAAAAATAGTCCTTAAAGCATAGACAAGATATAGAGGATACTATGGCTCAGACTGACTCTCATCTACCCCATATGTGATACGGGGTCGCTCGATCTAATCGACGTATGATCTGGATACTCACGATGAGTCGACGAACCGTAGTGATCTCCAGTTGCCAATGCAAGAGTTAGCACTCTATAATTCGCCCAATCACACGTGTTGAACTTCACGACCACCGATGAAGTTCTATCGCGCTCCCAATTCCCAGCGGAAAGGTTGAACGATCTTGATTACAACGAACTCCCAATTCCCTCAAGTTGGTTCGGCCAACAGAAAGAACAGGAGTATAATCTATTATCAAAAGTGGTTCCCTTTTACAATGGGGGTCTACCCCTCAACATATAGTCTCAGTCTAAGGCTATTCAACACTAAATTTTCCATGTGGTACTATTCACGCGCAAGCTACTGTAGCATAGTACTGTTCACGGGCCTGGTACTGTAGCGCGGTACTGTTCACGGACATGTACTTAGCGTGGAACTGTTCATGGGCTGGATACTGTAGCGCGTACTGTTCATTCGTGGCACTATTACCATCCATCGCTGACTCTTCAAACCTGAGCACGAGTAAAATATTGTTTTTAGGTAGTATAAAATTCTCATTAAAATTAATGACATATTCACTAAGGAGCAGGTTCACCTGAGATTGTAGTTTCTTGGCTCGTGCTCTTGTTATTAGTCCTATTATTGAAGCCCCATTACTAGCTTTGGCATTACTATCGATAACTCATCATCCTCCCCATCTTGAAAAGGAGTCGACCTCGACTCTGTACAATCTTGTCCAAAGAAGGGTGATAAATCAGCAACATTAAATGTAGAACTTACCCCAAAGTCATCACCGGGAAGCTCAATCTTGTATGCATTGTCATTGATCTTGGCAAGAACTTTAAAAGGTCCATCACCACGGGGCATCAATTTGGATCTACGCTTCTGCGGAAAGCGATCTTTGCGAAGGTGTACCCACACTAAATCACCTGGTTCAAAAAGCATCTTCTTTCTAGATTTGTTAGCTTTGGAAGCATAAGCACGTACCTTCTTTTCAATTACCTCTTTAGTTGTGGCATGGAGCTTTTTCACAAAATCAGCGCGTTTAAAAGCCTCCATATTTGCACGTTCTTGTAGTGGAAGTGGAAGTAAATCGAGAGGCGTAATTGGTTTGAATCCGTACACCACCTCGAATGGACTCAATTGAGTTGTAGAATGTACCGCTCTGTTATATGCAAACTCCACATGTGGTAGACAATCTTCCCACTCTTTCAAGTTCTTCTTTATCATGGTACGTAACAGCGTTGAAAGTGTGCGGTTCACCACCTCCGTTTGCCCATCTGTTTGTGGGTGACAAGTCGTTGAAAACAACAACTTTGTCCCAAGCTTTGCCCACAAAGTCTTCCAAAAGTAGCTCATGAACTTGACGTCGCGATCTGAAACAGTGGTTCTTGGCATTCCATGCAATCTCACAATCTCCCTGAAAAACAAGTCAGCTACATACGTGGCATCATCGGTCTTATGACAGGGAATAAAATGTGCCATTTTAGAGAACCGATCCACAACAACAAAGACTGAATCCCTCCCCCTCTTGGTCCTAGGCAGTTCTAACACAAAATCCATGCTAATATCTTCCCAAGGAGCACTAGGAACAGGAAGTGGAGTATACAAACCATGTGGATTGAGTTTTGACTTCGCCTTATGGCATGTGATGCATATTTGAACAAACCTCTCGACGTCTCGTCTCATCTTTGGCCAATAGAAGTGATCAGCCAACATGATGTAAGTCTTCTCCCTCCCGAAATGCCCCATCAATCCTCCTGCATGAGATTCCTGCAACAATAACAAACGCACAGAGGAATCCGGAACACATAGCTTATTCATGCGAAAGAGAAAACCATCATGAATGTGAAACTTATCCCACCCTTTCCCATCTTTGCAATTAGAATATGGTGCTGCAAATTCATGATCGGAAGCATATAAATCTTTCAAACTTTCCAGCCCTGGTACCTTTACCACCAACTGAGTTAAAAGCACATGTTTTCTAGACAATGCATCAGCTACCACATTCTCTTTGCCTTTCTTATATTTGACAATGTATGGAAAGGTCTCAATGAATTCTACCCAATTAGCATGTCTACGATTCAATTTTGCTTGGCCCTTTTAGTATTTCAAAGATTCATGATCAGAATGTATTATGAATTCCCTTGGCCAAAGATAATGTTGCGATGTTTCCAACACACGCACAAGAGCATATAGTTCTTTATCATAAACAGGATAATTCAATTGTGCACCATGAAGTTTCTCACTGAAATATGCAACATGTTTTCTTTCTTGCATCAAAACACCACCAATACCTATTCCACTAGCATCACATTCAATCTCAAAAGTTTTTGTGAAATCAGGTAAAGCAAGCAATGGTGCTTCAGTCAAACATTTCTTCAATTCAGCAAAAGCTTTGTCTTGTTTTTCTCCCCACTCAAAAATCACTCCTTTTTTAGTTAATTCATTTAATGGGGCAGCAATGGTGCTAAAATCTTTCACAAATCGCCGATAGAAACTAGCAAGCCCATGGAAGCTACGAATTTGACTAACATTCACTGGAATTGGCCAATTTCTAATAGCTTCAATTTTAGATTCATCCACTTCAATGCCATGAGCTGAAACAACATAGCCTAGAAACACAATCTTACTAGTGCAAAAAGTACACTTCTCAAGATTAGCATACAAGCATTCTTTCCTAAGCACTTCTAGCACTTGTTTGATGTGTTCAACATGATCATCCAAACAGCGGCTATATATCAGAATATCATCAAAGTAAACTACCACAAATTTTCCAATAAAGTGTCTCAAAACATGGTTCATTTAGCGCATGAATGTACTAGGAGCATTGGACAATCCAAAAGGCATCACTAACCACTCATACAAGCCAAATTTCGTTTTAAAAGCAGTTTTCCATTCATCACCATGTTTCATTCTTATTTGATGGTAGCCACTTCGCAAGTCAATCTTAGAAAATATAGTAGAACCACTTAACTCATCAAGCATATCATCTAACCTAGGAATAGGATGGCGATAGCGAACAGTTATGTTGTTAATAGCTCTACAGTCTATGCACATTCTCCAAGTACAATCTTTTTTAGGAACAAGAATAACAGGAACGGCACAAGGACTAAGACTCTCGTGTACGTACCCTTTGTCCAAAAGTGCTTGCACTTGGCGCTGAATCTCCTTTGTTTCTTCTGGGTTTGTGCGGTACCGCGGCCGGTTGGGAAGAGGGGCTCCCGGGACTAAGTCAATTTGATGCTCAATACCTCGAATAGGTGGTAGACCAGCGGGCACCTCCTCCGGAAACACGTCGTCAAAAGCCTGCAAAACTTGAGAAACAGCACTAGGAAGAGATGTTAAATCATTAGTAGAAAGCAATGCATCCTTGTATAGCAATACAAGGTGCATCAAAGCGGGATCATCTTTCATCTCTCTTAGTTCAGATTGGTGGCTATCATGACTAAGTTTTTCTCTCCCTCACTCTTGCTTTTACCTCTCGGGTGTGGTTTGTGGCTCTCACTCACTTTTTGTGGAATCACACTCTTTTGTTCTCTCCCTTTCTCACTCTCAACTTGCACTTCAATTTTTTGTACATTATCATTTACAATTTGTGGAGTCAACGGTCGCAGCACCACTTGTTTGTTGTTCCACCAAAACTTATATTGATTAGTTCTTCCGTCATGAAGCACAGCACGATCATATTGCCATGGCCTTCCTAGTAGCAAGTGACATACATCCATAGCCATCACATCACACTCCACCGTATCACGATAGGTGCCAATTTCAAATTCAACATCCACAGTGTATCCCACATTCAACGAGCCTTTCTCATGCAACCACTGGATCTGATATGGATGTGGGTGTTTCTTGTACTTCAACCCAAGTTTATTGCAAAGTTCCTTGCTAGCCAAATTATGACAACTCCCACCATCAATGATTACCTTGCAAAATTTGCCATCGTTACTAACTTGAGCTCTTGTATGGAATAAATTGCAGCGCTGTTCATGGGAAGGTTTTGGTTGCACACTCAACACTGTCGGTGCACACACAAGTATAGGACCAACACCGGGATCACAATACTCTATGTCTTGCTCCTCCTCATGTGCATCATCATATGTCCCCAAATCAGCATGGTGATCATTCTCTTCTTCACTTGCAGAATCATATTCCCCATTCTCTAATATCAACATCGCCTTGTTATTTGGGCAATCTTTTTGCATATGACCACGACCAAGGCACTTGAAGCATTGTATGCCGCTACTCTTCGCTGTAGAACCCGCAGAAGAAGAACCACTAGCTGCTGGATTTGATGGCTTCCTTGCACTTGGAGTGGCTTCTTCCTTCTTGCTAGATGATGGGCGAAAGCTTGAACCACCACTTGGAGTTGTTCTTTGGCTTATTTGTGATCTGGAACCATATCTTCCTCCGCTGGACGGTGTACGGGCAGCAAAGGACGTTGATCTTGCAAACTTAGCATCCTCTTGCAATTGTCGTTCTGCCTTTGTAGCTTGATGCACTAACTCATAAAGATTGTTATAAGGCTGAAAATTGACAATTCTTTTGACTTGATGGTTCAAACCTGAGAGGAAGCGTGCCATGGTTTGCTCTTCTTGTTCGTGAACCTTGGCTCGAATCATGGCTAGCTCCATCTCCTTGTATAACTCCTCCACAGAATGTGCTCTCTGCTTCATATTCTGCAATTTATCAAATAGATCACGCTTGTAATGACGAGGAACAAAACGGGCTCTCATTTCCCGCTTCATCTCTTGCCATGTTGCAACAGGGTTTTCTCCATTCTCAGCTCTTTGAGTAATGACTTGTTCCCACCAATCCAAAGCATAACCTTCAAACTCAAGTGATGCCAACTGTATCTTTCTCTCATCCGTATAGTGATGCATACGGAATATTTTGTCAACCTTCGATTCCCAAGTGAGATACTCCTCGGGATCAGTCCCACCTGCAAACTTGGGCATGGAAAACTTGAGCTTGCCCAATCCATCATCTTCATTGCGTGGACGACGATAATGGTCATCGTAATGCAAAGCAAAATCACCATCCTCCTCCATCGCATGAGCGGCACCACCACGCCCACCACGGCCTCCACCTAGACCCTGGCCACGCCCTCCATGGGCTCCTCCTCGTCCTCCTAGCTGTGGTGGACGCACCACGTTGGCCGCCACCTGGTGTTGCGGTGCAGGAGGTACATGTGCAGCAGCTTCTCCTCCTTGAACACTTGCTTCATCACCACCATTGCGAGCATGTATGAGCCTAGTGAGGGCTCCAATGTCCTCCCGCAATTGGCGCACATTTTCATCAGCTTGTATCTCCATATTTTGCATATCTCTTGCAATTTGATCAGCAAAAGCATCGTGTTTCTCATGGAGTTGATCGAGCCCTTGGTGTAGCTCACGTTGAAAGTGTTCGCGGAGTGCCCCAAATTGATGTTGCTTGACGAATGCCTGAGTTTCATTTGTCCCACCACTCTCATCATGATGTTCTCCACCTGACATGGTTAGTTATGCAAGAAACAAGTAGGTGTATAATAATGGAAATCACTCAATTTCACTATGTTCTCGCTCCAAGTAAAGTTCTTACCCTTCCGAAGTGAATTAAGGCCAATAAAAAACTTACACCTGGCAGAAGTGACAACAGCACAGTGATGATCAAGCGAATTCAAGAGTGTTCACTACTTGCACAACAACGGTTATATGGTGGAGCTTGGTATGGAAGTGTATATCCTAGCAATCTGAAATTATTGATGTTGTAAAGCTAAGTAATAATCCAAGCTAGAATACTTTGTCTAAGTGCTGATCCAAAAGATTTAAGTGAAGTATATGAACGCACACGAAAAGATCAATGTGACTCGATGCAAACAAAGGAATGAGCTAACTAGAGGCAATCTGAAATTAAAGATTAGATAGCTCATTTTGCACCAAGTACTAGGAGAGACGCTAGCCAATTGCAACGATATGAATGTAAAGGCACGAGATTGCTCAAGAAATTAAATTACACAATCTGAATTTATGGACTAGGAACTCACCCAAATTCGGCCAATGCTTTCTTTTTCTTTCTTTCTTTCTTTTTTTTTGCTCAACTGTTTTTTTTCAAAGGCCAAACTAGGTTTAATTGTTCCTTTGATTTGTTTTTTTGCAGATCACAAATATTTAGCAAAGTGTAAAATACTCAAGAGCAGCCCTAGATGCAATATTCAATAGCTAGTCTCAAAGATGAACGGAAATTTTTTTTGCGGTTCTATAGCAGATCGCGTACTGTAGCAGATCAATTTTTTTTCTGAATTTTGGATTGGACACAAAGATTAACCTATGCAAAGGAACACAAAGATCAGCACCTAAACAAAATTCTAATGGATCAAAACCTAACAAAACTCACAAAATTAACAGATGCAAAAACTAGGGTTTGGAATTTTTTTGTGGCAATTTTCGGTTTCAATGGACTATAGGAACAGAAGTAAATCAATCTAAAAGCAAGGGTAAATAATCCTACCGAGTAAACCGCGCTCTGATACCAAGATGATACGGGGTCGCCCGATCTTCTCGACGTAGGATCTGGATACTCACGATGAGTCGACGAACCGTAGTGATCTCCCATTGCCAATGCAAGAGTTAGCACTCTATAATTCGCCCAATCACACATGTTGAACTTCACGACCACCGATGAAGTTCTATCGCGCTCCCAATTCCCAGCGGAAAGGTTGAACGATCTTGATTACAACGAACTCCCAATTCCCTCAAGCTGGTTCGGCCAATAGAAAGAACAAGAGTATAATCTATTATCAAAAGTGGTTCCCTTTTACAATGGGGGTCTACCCCTCAATATATAGTCTCAGCCTAAGGCTATTCAACATTAAATTTTCCATGCGGCACTATTCACGTGCAAGCTATTGTAGCATAGTACCGTTCACGGCCCGGTACTGTAGCATCGAACTGTTCATGGGCTGGATACTGTAGCGCATACTGTTCATGCGTGGCGCTATTATCTCCATCCATCGCTGACTCTTCAAACCTGAGCACAAGTAAAATATTGTTTTTAGGTAGTATAAAATTCTCATTAAAATTAATGACACATTCATTAAGGAGCAGGTTCACCTGAGATTGTAGTTTCTTGGCTCGTGCTCTTGTTATTGGTCCTGTTATTGAAGTCCCATTACTAGCTTTGGCATTACTATCGATGTCCTCATCAATATGATACTAGGACTATCAGCTGCCCATCTAACACACTAAGTAGCAAACACGATCCCTGTCTACCCAAGGTGTCCCAACCCTTGCTAGAACCTATAAGAAATGAGGGAGCTCAACCTAGTGAGAAGAGAGACGGCTAATAAGCAGCATCCTAGAACACAATATGAGAGAAATCTAAGCAACTAGACAAGAGAAACACTCTAATCTATGCTAGGAGGACTAGCCCAATGCACCCAAATGCAATGCAACAAAATGAGAACAGAAGCATAATATACAGGATAAAACATTAAGCACAAAGCTCCCCCTCACTACAGTCCGTAAGGACAGACCACTCCAAGCTCTCCCCGCAAGGCTGAAAACCTAGAGCTATCCAAAGGCTTGGTAAAGATATCGGCCAACTGGTGGTCATTCTCCACAAACTGGAGCACTATATCACCCTTCTCCAAATGGTCTCCAAGAAAGTGACATCTGATATCAATGTGCTTGGTCCGAGAGTGTTGCACTGGGTTCTTGGCAATGTTAATAGCAGATGTGTTATCACAAAAGAGTAGAACACTGTCTATAACTAACCCAAAGTTCTGCAGGGTAAAAGCCATCCAGAGTACCTGGCTGCAACAACTGGCAGCAGCAACATACTCGGCCTCTGCGGTCGACTGTGCAACACCGAACTGCCTCCTAGAAGACCAAGAAATAAGAGAAGTGCCAATGAATTGGCAAGTGCCAAAAGTGCTCTTCCTATTTATCCTACAGCTAGCGAAGTCTGCATCTGAGTAGGCTCTAAGGGAAAGATAGGAATTGGAAGAATACCAGATACCATAGTCAATGGTAGCTCGAAGGTATCGAAGGATGCGCTTCACCGCCTGGCGGTGAGATACGCGAGGAGAAGCTTGAAATCGAGCACATAACACACAGAGAAGTGTATGTCCGGTCTCGATACGGTGAGGTATAAGAGAGAGCCGATCATGCTTCTGTACTCTTTTTGATCAACTGGCTCACCATCCTCATCTGGGCCAAGTAAAGGTGATGATGCCATCAGAGTTGACACTGGCTTACCATCACTCATGTCAAAACATCTCTGGAGGTCTCGAGTGTACTTGCATTGATGCAAGAAGGTACCCTCCCGAGTCTGCTTGATTTGGAAGCCAAGGAAGAAGGTCAACTCGCCCATCATTAAATATTGTCAGGTGAATTTGTTTCTTAACGAATTTATTTCTATTCGTGGGAACGATATACTACCTTATGCCAAATTCTTGTTTATTATTAAGTTTGAATATTGTGATGATTCCGGGGCCAAAGCAATGGAGAAGCACAAGGAGGGTAATCATATTTGCTACCAAGAACAAAAAGCTCAAAGCCCATGGGAATGGAAAGAAGAAAGCCAAGCAGCCCATGCAGCTGATCAAGGAGCAAAGAAGCCCATGCAATGGGAGAGCAAAAGGGAGGATCCCAAGGACTTAAACTATAAGTTTTGGATAAGATTTTCAAGCCAAATTCAGACTTCCCACGTGCTCAACCCAATTCAAACTCGATTCAACTCAGAATTCAATTCGGATTCGGTTCGGGACAGCTTGACAGGTAGTTACTAAAAGGCCATAACTTTCACAAACGGAGTCCGATTCAGGTGTTCTTGTACTCGTTGGAAAAATAATTTCAAGGGCTACGCAATGGATCTAGTCCCACCTTCAAATTTATCACGGATAGAAAGTTATGACCAAAACAATATGACAGGTGAAAAATATAGTTTCCTTTTTGTGAGAGTTCGTATCTAAAACCATGTAGGGTTGAGTTGTACTTGGTTTGGGGACCATATGGACGTCCCAAGGGGCTATATAAGCCTTGTATTGGCAGCCTTTAGGGCACAGACCACTTTTGATAATAGATTACTCTTGTTCTTTCTGTTGGCCGAACCAACATGAGGGATTGGGAGTTCGCTGAAATCAAGATCGTTCAACCTTTCCACTGGGAATTGGGAGCGCGATGGAACTTCATCGGTGGTCGTGAAGTTCAGCACGTGTGGTTGTGTGAATTATAGAGTGCTATCTCTTGTATTGGCAACAGGGGATCACTACATTCATCAAATCCACGTGAGTATCTTGATCCTAAGTCGAGAAGATCGGGCGACCCCGTATCATCTTGGTATCAGAGCGCGGTTTACTTGGTAGGATTATTTACCCACAGTTTTAGATTTATTTACTTCTGTCCTATAGTGCATTAAAACCGAAAATTGCAACAAAAAAAATCCAAACCCTAGTTTTTGCATCTGTTAATTTTATGAGTTTTGTTAAGTTCTCATCCATTAGAATTTTGTTTAGGTGCTAATCGTCGTGTTCCTTTGCGTCGCTTGATCATTGTGTTATTTCCTTTGTTTCGCCTCAACCAAAAAAAATCCGATCGCTACAGTGCGTGAACAGTACTGCTACAGTGCCAAAAAATTTTCCGTTCATCTTGGAGACTAGTCTTTGATAATTGCATTAAGGGCTGCTCTTGGTATTAATCTATATGTGCTGAGATTTCCAGTAATTGTGCAAAGAAACGTTAAACATTAGTGCCAACCACAAGTACAAAAAAAAAAAGAAAGAAGAAGAAGAGCCTCAACAAAAAAAGTGATTGTTGGCCAAATTGGGCTTATCTAATTCTACCATATAATTTCAGCATGTGTATTTAATATCTTTGAGCAATCTTGTGCTCGTACATTCATATCATTGCAATTGGATAGCGTCTCTCCTAGTACTTGGTGCAAAACGAGCTATCTAATCTTTAATTTCACATTGCCTCTAGTTAGCTCATTCCTTTGTTTGCATCGAGTCACATTGATCTTTGTGTGTGCGTTCATATACTTCACTTAAATCTTTTGGATCAGCACTTAGGCAAAGTATTCTAGCCTGGATTATTACTTAACTTCACAACATCAAGAATTTCAGATTGTTAGGATATACACTTTCATAACAAGCTCCACCATATAACCGTTGTTGTGCAAGTAGTGAACACTCTTAAATTTGCTTGATCATCATTGTGTTGTTGTCACTTCTACCAGGTGTAAGTTTTTATTGGCCTTAATTCACTTCGGAAGGGTAACAACTTTACTTGGGAGAGAAATGTAATACCTGGGCCATATGAGCTCAGCCCGGTCCACCCCACAAATATCTATATGAGAGAGAGAGACAGAGGGAGAAGCAAAACCGATTTTGCTCTCTCCCCCGAACTCAACGGTGCTGCTGCTGCTCCCCATCGCGCCGCTCGCCAGCCCCGGCGCCGCCGCCGCCCACACACGCGCCGCGTGCCGTCGCCGCTCGGGTGCGCCGTCCCCGCCCCGCTCGTGCGTGTGCCGTCGTGCCTCGCGGTCGCCGCCGTCCCGTTCGCCTAGTGCGCGTCGCCGCCCTCGGCTGCTGTCGTCGTCGCCCCTTGCGCCTGCTGCCGCGGCTCGCCGTCGTCCTGTAGCCCCGCCGGCCTCGCGCCGTCGTCCCTTAGCCCCGCCGGTGCCGTTGCTTCACCCCGCGCGCGTCGCCGCCCTCTGGCCGCCGCCGTCGCCGCTCCCTGGCTTTGCTCGTTGCGCGTCGCGCAAGGAAGCGAGGGGGAGGGCCGGACTCCGGTCGGAAGGAGAGAGGGAGGGGCACGGCTGGGTGAGGGAGTGAGGAAGGAGGCGCGGGAGAGTGAGGGAGAGGAGAAGCCGCCGGTGGAGTGAAGAAGAGAGGAGGAAAGGAGCCGCCGGCGTGAAAAGCAAAGGAAGAGGGGAGCGGTCGGCCGGGTGTTAGAAAAAAAAGGAGAGAGAAAAGGAAGAGAGGAAAAGAAAGAAAAGAAGAAAGAGAACGAAAAAAAGGAAAGTTGACCCGCCGCCAGATCTGCCCAATCCGGTTGAGTCAAAGGAAGGTTGTCCCGATCCGATCGCTCGGGGCCAGGGTAACGCCTCGAAGACCGTTCTCCCTTGTTTATTTTACCGAGTCGGGCATAAATAGTATACCGATAATTAGAGTCGATGCATGTGACTATTTAATTATCGTTATTAATATAAATGCCTGGTGGGTACAATCAGTACTGCCACTGTTAATCTGATCGATCCGTGGCAGAGGAGGGAGGAGAGAATAAATTGAGATTAGATAGTGTAACTAATTAAAGTGAGATTAAGCGTGTAGAATTTAATCGGCGAGTATAAATAATTTGATCGCTCAATTTATAGACTGGTTAAGCATCGGGTCAATGAGAGGTTGCCCGGTGAGACAGGAGTGGGTTATGTCGATTGGACGTTTGAGCGATGTTATTTACTCGTAATTGAATGTATTGCATGAGTGATAAATTGAAATAATTAATGCTTGTTCAGGTGGCGGTTCGAGTTTGGTGCCGTCCACGCACCGTCCGCTAGGTTAACAGGCAAGTGCATGGTAGACAGTAAATTGTGATGAATGTTATTCGTATTCCCATGCCATGGATTACAGTATTTATGAGATGATGTATGTGATTATGTGCTAATCATACCTTGATGAGTAATGTTTATGATTAGACATTCACATTTGAGGCATAGTGCATCATGCAAAATGCATAAGAGCCAGGTCGGTGAGAAAGTCATGACTATTCCGGAGAGCTCTTGAATAAGAGCCAGGTCGGTGATAAAGTCATATGACTAGTCCGGAGTGCTCTGGAATAAGACCTACAGAGGTAGGCAAATGAGTGGTCCATCGACAGGTGGACGCTCCGCTATACCGGTATACGCTACAGTTACAGAGCATACAGATGCATACAGATGCATTGCATGATATTGCATTGCATTACAGTGACAGAAAGTGATACAGTTACAGAGCATACAGATGCATACAGATGCATTGCATGATATTGCATTGCATTACAGTGACAGAAAGTGATACAGTTACAGACAGTTACAGTTTACAGTTATAGTTGTGATTTGCAGTTTACAGTTACAGTTGTGATTTACAGTTTACAGTTACAGTTGTGATTTACAGTTTACAGTTACAGTTGTGATTTACAGTTTACAGACATAGGGTTGAATTACAGTTTACAGACATAGAATTGATTTACAGTTTACAGTTACAGACAGCCTACAGTTTACAGTCATAGAGTGGAATTACAGATTACAATTCATGAAATTGATTAAAATTGCTAAAGTGATGTTACTGTTTTATCGTGTGCTTGCTGAGTCTTCGGACTCACTCTTGCTTTGTCGTTGTTTTTAGGTGAAGGATGACGACATGCGTGGAATGGGGATAGTCCTTTTGGCACTGCACTTGTAAAATAACAGTTTAGCCGTATACAGAGCTTTTATGTTGAATCTAGGGTTTAGCTTGCTAGCAGTGAAACCCTAAGCTTAATTATGTTATGGTTTGTGAAATATGAAGTTAGTTGCTTTTGCAATTATATTACAGTTATTTGTAGTTTGATCCCTGTGGGTAATGTTATAAAAAGATCAGGGAATGTGCTGCTAAAAGTTGAATTAGCAACACTTTTGAATTGGTAAGGGTGGGTGGTAGCATCTTGGACCCTGTGGAGGGTCGGGGTGTTACAGTTGGTATCAGAGCGGGAGTTACGTCCGTGGTGGAAAAAAAACCTTAGGCCTAATGGTTAAATTAAAACTTGACACACATGGGTGCATAGTAGGACGGGATTGGGTTAAGCATTGCATTTTTGTTTTCATTAGTCATGTTGATTTGCAATGCTTTGAGGCTGATGCTTGCGAGTTGATGCCAAGCATTTGAACTTGCGGTTTGTGTGTTCTACGGGACTTTGCTGTGATTGTGTCGTGTACCGATGCAATAGAGACTGAGACCGTGGCCACGGGAGAGGCCTGGTCATGTTGCCATTTGCGACAGTGAGGTAGTGATGCCTTGTTTCAGTTTTGGGACATTGGTTCCCTTTGGTCAGCAACTCGTTAAGTTGTTTGGAAATAACCGATAGTGGGGAGTGCTCCATGCAAGTCTGGTATTTAGGGGAACTTGGATTATATGAGTGATTGGAGTGACTTGCGTGGTGAGACCAATGTTTTGGGAGAGGGCAATATCCAATAGTGGTTGAAATATTGGGTTAGGCGTATGTGGGATATGGTGGTTAAAGTAACAGGCTGATAAAGCATGGAATTCTAAATTGTGAGAACCCATGAGAGTAATTAACTTTAGTTATGTTTGTGGGATTGAAGTTGATTTGAATCCAATAAGGATTTAGTCGTTACATGAGAAGTAGCGGCGTAAGGCAGATTCATTTCTGCTTAATAGTTGGATTTGAATTATTGGTGAACCAGTCGGTGATTGTGGTTGCTTTGACTGTTGAGTCACACAGAATGATTATAAAACTAAGTCCGCCAATCCCGCATCATGACTGATTGTTATAATCACGACTGATGCTTTGGAAGGTTCTAATGGTTGTAATGTTAAGATTCGATTGTGATGTGACCACGCCACAAACACATACGACAATAGCGCCCAATATCAAGATTGAACTAAAGGTGAATTCGTTTCTTCAGCCTTCATATGTTACTAAGAATAGACCGCTACCTAATGCAAGTGATTTAATTGTGCTTAGGAACTTGGGAAAGGATGAAGGAAAGGGATATGGAGTCCTGGACATGCATGGAAGGAATAATGGAGGTCACCACGTCACTTTGGGACCAAGTCAAGCACGAATTCGAGTTGGACACGTTTTGGAATCAGACTCGGACTGCTGCGATGGTACCAAGTTCAAATGGGCATAACTTCCTCATACGGACTCCGTTTGGGACGTTCTTGTACTTCATGGAAAGCTTATGAAGTCTATTTTCCAACGGATCCAACCTCATCTTCAAATTCTATATGAGCCGGCCGCAATCGTCAAAATAGTCCACGTTGGTCACGTACTGGAATCGGATTCGGACTGCTGCAATGGTGCAAGTTTAAACGGACATAACTTCCTCATACGGACTCCGTTTGGGACGTTCTTGTACTTCATGGAAAGCTTATCAAGTCTACTTTCCAATGGATCCAACCTCATCTTCAAATTCCATCCGAGCCGGCCGGAATCATCAAAACAATTCACGTAGGTTTCTGAGTCCGAGTCAAAAGGGTGCTGCGCCACCTCCACTTGGGCCCATGGGCCTTGTAACCCTAGGGTGTACCCTTTGGGACGCCTCCCCTGGTTGTTTTCACTATATAGGAGCCGCCGCCTCCGTTTCTAGGACTTAGGTTTTGTTTAGATCAGTTTAGCCCCTTGTGCAAACTCCACGTTCTCTTGTGTCGGCTAGACCAACAGATTCGTGTTACAGAACCTCAACTATCCTTGTGCGACTTTTATATCTAGCAAATTCAGGTTGCTCACTATCCTTGTTCTTGCTTGTTCTTCGATTGCATGCAGGAATAGACCTTCGTGGTCAGGTCAACCGCGTTCTTGGCACGGTTAATAACGACTTGGGTGTGGTTCAGCGATTGCTAAGGCGCAAGTGACGTCTCGTACGGTTGTAGTCGGATCGCAAGAGTCATCTCCACCAAAATCGATAGTTATCATCCTATCGGAAGATCGGGACCCCATCGCCTCATCAGTTGGTATCAGAGCTTCAGTTGACCGGTAGGAATTTCTTGTATCCCTATTTAGTAGATTGATTTTTGTTTCCCATAGTCCAGAAAAATTGCCCCACAAAAAGAGTTAATTTCTGCTGTCCAAACCCCGTTGTGCTTTTAGATCTGTTAATTTTGGTTTGCTAAATTGAGTTTGTGTTCGTCTTAGCATTTTCTTGTTGCTGGTCATATTTGTGGTCCATAAAACTCCCAAAAAAAAATCCCCACGTCCAAAACCATCAAAATCACATCAAACCCTAATTTCCAATTTCGGCCAGAAGACTCCCTCTTGTGCAGCCGCCACCAAAAACGCCATATCTTTTGTTTCCGATATCTTTTTTGAGTGAAACCACCGCCACTAGACCCATAGCTTCCTTATCTAACTGATCCTAAAATTTAGCTTCATTCCATTAAGGAAGTTAAAAGATATCTGCGGTGCAAGTTGTCCCAAATTTCCGGACTGAATCTGTAACAGTCTGCGCTTGTGATTTTTGTGCGATTTTATCTGTCGGTTTCTAGAATATGGCCCCAAAACAAAAGTTGTATAAAAAGCCGTCAGGAAACACAGAAAAAAAGAATCATTGAAAAAAAGGCAACTGACAAAAAGTTACGGCCAAAATACCGACGTGCTGTCCAGTGGACAGAAATCTGCTTTCTCAGAATTGGGTCAATCCTTGTGCTTTTCAATTCCAGATTGCATTCTATTGAATTATCTTGTGCGCATCACTCCTATACATTGTTACACACTTGTTTTGGCCTTCTCCTATCCTTGTTTGATCAGCAACATAGGCTAAGTGCTAGATACGAACTATAATTCAATTCTGTGCAATTTCTGAAATTAATTGATTGTTTTCCTTTGCTACGAAATACATAGCCTATCCAAGCTCCACTTTTCTACTAACCGAACAGGTCTCGCTGTACCTTGCAATCGCTTTACTCATCACTTGAGTTAGATTTATCACGAACCAGCCACCGGTTGCACCACCTGTTTGCTTTGGTAAGAACTTGTAAGAATTTGGTAAGAGCTTGAGAGATGCGTGACTTGATTTGATGCCTCCATATCCTAGTAGTTGATAGGAACATTTACTTGTGATTTGTTTCCTTTGTTTTCTACTAACAATGACAGGCTTGAGAAAATTGGTAGATTATGATGTCATCGCGGGCAGATTTGAACTCGAAGGGAAACAATTACCAGTATATATCTTGCCACTCACCGCTGAGAGTACGTCGTCGGACTACTTCTTGTGGGTTACTATGATGGATAACTACTTTGAAAAACAAGATCTTGATCCTTATGAGAAGATGAGCATGGCAAGAACGGCGCTGATTGGTGATGTTCAACATTGGTGGTCAAATCTCGAGTTCCACTATATATACACATGGGAGGAGATGAAAAAGAAATTACGACATCGTTTTGTACCTCCAGCACCCACGGTCACAAGCGAGGTGGAACCTGAGGTAATTGAAAATGTTGATATTGTTTTGGTTCCTACTCCATCTACAGATACCACCGAGATACTTGAAGAGGTGAAGGATGATCTGGTGCATCTTATGCCATTAGAGGAGAAGTTTGAGGTACCTACAGTATCTGATGAGGACGATAATGACAAAGGTACTGATTTGGTGCTACAACAAGACATAGATCAACCTTGTGAGTATATACCTGCTGTAGTGCAATTTTTTGATATTCCTTGTGTTGACTTGAACGAACCATGTGCTGATCTAAATGCTCATAATTTTGCACATGTCGAATTAATTACACATAAGGAAGTATTTGATAGAATATCTCCTGCTGATGCATTGTGCTATATCATGCTTAATGAGGCCGTTAGTTTGGATTGTGCTATGGAGAAAGTTTCTGAACTTGCATGTTCGAAATTCTTGTTTAGTGCCTACACCCCTGGGTATAAGTTTAATTTGATTGGAGATTATGGTGTAGACAATCAATTTTTTGTATATCGAATATGCATAACTTGTGATCACATGGATGAATTGAAGCTTGCTGTTTTAGATAACAATTCTTGTGTGTTGAATCTTGTTCAATATGAGAGGGGAGTAAAATTTAGTATGCATCCAATGCCTATGTGTTCATCTCTTTTTGCATCATCTAGTATGGACAATCTGGATAAAGATGATGAATTATGGAAGAACACACAAATCTCTTCACCCTTGCTGGATAAATTTGCTATTGCTCCATTGGGATATGATTATATGGATGAACTATGCTTAATTCCAAAAGTTGTAGCTTCGCCCATATGTGCCACCACTTCAAGTTTACAACTTCAGATATTTCAATTGCATAAATGCTTCACTTACATTTGCAAATCTAGTTGCAATAATTGCTGTGTGAGAAATTTTAATTTGGTCATTGACATATATGATTACTTTTGGGTTAATAATACAATGAGCTTTTATAATTGCTGCTGTGTTATAGCATTAATTGTGCAACAACGAAGAACCGTTAAAACGGATGACATATACATATACCATGCATACACCTTGGCTTCTTTGTTACCATACTTTCAGTTTATCAAAAGCCGAGGACGGCTTTGTTTTCAAGAAGGGGGGGATGATGAGGACATGACCCCTATGGATACAACCATATTTCCTATGCTTGTTGTCCTAATTACAAGAGTTCCTTCGCATCGCTTAAATTATAAGGTGAGCTCGTTTCAAAGAGGTTTCACTTTGTTTGACAAAGAACTTATGATATTACATAATGAGAGTTTGTTGCGTTTGTTATTATGTACCGACATTTATGATGAAGATCATGCAATACGTGAGGCTACACATATGCTAAAACCGAGGACGGTTTTTCTATCAAGAAGGGGAGGATGATGTGACCACGCCACAAACACATACGACAATAGCGCCCAATATCAAGATTGAACTAAAGGTGAATTCGTTTCTTCAGCCTTCATATGTTACTAAGAATAGACCGCTACCTAATGCAAGTGATTTAATTGTGCTTAGGAACTTGGGAAAGGATGAAGGAAAGGGATATGGAGTCCTGGACATGCATGGAAGGAATAATGGAGGTCACCACGTCACTTTGGGACCAAGTCAAGCACGAATTCGAGTTGGACACGTTTTGGAATCAGACTCGGACTGCTGCGATGGTACCAAGTTCAAATGGGCATAACTTCCTCATACGGACTCCGTTTGGGACGTTCTTGTACTTCATGGAAAGCTTATGAAGTCTATTTTCCAACGGATCCAACCTAATCTTCAAATTCTATATGAGACGGCCGCAATCGTCAAAATAGTCCACGTTGGTCACGTACTGGAATCGGATTCGGACTGCTGCAATGGTGCAAGTTTAAACGGACATAACTTCCTCATACGGACTCCGTTTGGGACGTTCTTGTACTTCATGGAAAGCTTATCAAGTCTACTTTCCAATGGATCCAACCTCATCTTCAAATTCCATCCGAGCCGGCCGGAATCATCAAAACAATTCACGTAGGTTTCTGAGTCCGAGTCAAAAGGGTGCTGCGCCACCTTCACTTGGGCCCATGGGCCTTGTAACCCTAGGGTGTACCCTTTGGGACGCCTCCCCTGGTTGTTTTCACTATATAGGAGCCGCCGCCTCCGTTTCTAGGACTTAGGTTTTGTTTAGATCAGTTTAGCCCCTTGTGCAAACTCCACGTTCTCTTGTGTCGGCTAGACCAACAGATTCGTGTTACAGAACCTCAACTATCCTTGTGCGACTTTTATATCTAGCAAATTCAGGTTGCTCACTATCCTTGTTCTTGCTTGTTCTTCGATTGCATGCAGGAATAGACCTTCGTGGTCAGGTCAACCGCGTTCTTGGCACGGTTAATAACGACTTGGGTGTGGTTCAGCGATTGCTAAGGCGCAAGTGACGTCTCGTACGGTTGTAGTCGGATCGCAAGAGTCATCTCCACCAAAATCGATAGTTATCATCCTATCGGAAGATCGGGACCCCATCGCCTCATCAGATTGGAATTAGCTGGGAGGACAAGAATGGGGATCTTGATGTTTGATAAGTCTCCTAGCTAAATTAAATAGAGAAGAGTTGTTGTAGAGCCGTGTGAGACTCAAAATTCTGAGTGATGAAGCTAATAAAGTCCTTGTGAGATTTGGTAGTAATCTCTAAGGCATGGGTTAGTGAGAAATTATGAGCACGCCTATGGAGGTAGAACCGATGGATCTTATGCTTAAGATAAACGTAAAAGCAGTTCATAGGAGTACATATGTTATGTGTTGGAATCTAGGTGATTGACTATCTCTGAAGAGTCGAGTTGGTGGGTTTTAGTGAGTGCCTTGGAATCAGGTGCTTATGGGATTGTTATTTGTAGTGGATCTTTTGATGACAGAATTATGTCCACACCTTGTGTGGTTGCACATGAGATAGTCGTGATGACTGTGCTGTTGTGTGCAGTAAAATGGTAGAGTTCGGTGAGCCTTGGGAAGGTTTATGTTGATGAGTGTTAAATTCATGACATGAAGCTTTGTTAGGCTAAGATTTATAGTGAGGATGGTTGATATGTCAGTGATGAGGTGATAATAAAGATTTGTATGGCTGATAGAGTTTTGAGTTGATCTTATGCCATAATCTTTGTGGGAATTCGATTGAGGAAAATATCGGCCTTAGGGGCAAAACCGAGTGTGAGGCTGCAGTCGGTAACGTCTACGGGGAGTAATGTGACTAATATCACATACAAGTTGGTGAATCATTAATAGTGTCAAGAGATTTTGGGTGAAAGAGTTTCCCTGAATTATGTTTGGACATCTGAGCCTCAGATTTGTTGATAGCTATTGGAGGCTAAAAGATTGAGGGAAAAATTGAAATAGAGCTATTAGAGGATTTAGTTATTAGATGTTAACTTAAATCCTGAATGGAGCTCACCTCATTTTGTATATATGAGAAATTGAGTACAGATGAGTGATTTTTATGTTCACCATGTTCGGTGATCATTAATTGAGGAAATAGCGAGAGTAATGATTCATTTCATGAGTGGCAATCGATCATTGATAGAGTTCATCGCGATGCAACTAGAGTATGAGTTGAAACCCTAGAGAATAACGGTGTTGGAGGAATTGAACTAACAGGACCAATACAATTTGATGGGGCATATGGAGTTACCTGTCAACAATATGTCGCTGATGGAGGTTTGGTTGAGTATTTTGCGAGTCGGGTACTAAAGCATCCTTAGATTCAGGTGAACATTGCCTTAGGATTGAATTGGTTTTGTAACTCATAGATTGGTGTTGGAAGGACGAATTGTCCTACGACAATCTAATGAGTGTTTGAAATAATTGACTGATGTTTAATGGATTATTTTGGGTTCCCTTGATTTGGGAATTCATTTAGGTTCACTTTGAGGGAAAGTGAAGTTGAGTGGGAAATTGCGAGGTTTTCACATTTCTTGTGTGATTGATATGATTTTTCGTTAAAGCGTTATTTGTTTGCCTTAACGAGTGTGCTTCCTTTTCGTTGAAAAGAAAAGGCTAATTTCGAGAATCGAAATTTTTCGCATGATATATGCGGCATATTGTTTGTTAGGACAAGGATGGATTTCTTATCCGGTTTTCCCCTCTTTTGAGAGGATTGGTTGTGATGAAGTGATGTTTTGTGGGGAAATGAATTCCCAAATTTTGGAAGAAAAGTTATTTGTGGATGGATGCATTGATTCCATGATTGGATTACCTTTGTAGAAGACCTTGCTTTGTAAAAGCGAGTCGGGTTTATGAGTGTTATGTGATACTTCTCTTGTGAAAGAGAAGAGCTCTTTTGTTGCGAACAAAAGTAGCGTTGTCTCTTTTGTGCGAGTGATGAGACTGATTTTTTTTGGAGGATTAGGGATTTCCTTATGCCGAGGCATAAGACGTTAAAGGTTACTGAGGTGTGTTGGTTGTGTTAGACCAGCACAAGTTGAGACAGCTGTTGCTGGAATCAACAATTCCAGAACGGATGAAAGAAGCACAACAAGATGATAGGTTGCTTCAAAAAGTGAGGAAGCGTCTCGATGAAGGAAAATCGGGGGACTTCAGCCTTGATGAGTCGGGCGCATTACGGTTTAGGCCCCGTCTTTGCGTGCCACAAAAGGCTCAACTCAAGGATGATACTGTGAGAGAGGCTCATCGTACCCCGTACACTGTACATCCTGGCGAGAACAAGATGTATCGGGATTTGAAAAAAAAGCTTTTGGTGGCAGAGAATGAAAGTGGATGTCGCACAGTATATGACGTCTTGAGGGGTTTGCCAGCAAGTGAAAGCTGAGCAGAAGCGTCCCGCTGGACTAATGCAGTCTTTAGATGTCCCACAGTGGCCATGGGATGATGTTACCATGGACTTTGTGTAATCGGCTTGTCTCGTAGCCAGCGAGGCAAGGATGCGATTTGGGTAGTGGTGGACTGATTCGGTAAGTCCGCGCACTTTATCCCTATTCGTACGATGAATTCGGCGAGTGATTTGGCACATGTCTATGTGCGTGAGATAGTGAGATTGCATGGTGTGCCCAAGACAATAGTTTCGACAGAGATGCCAAGTTTGTCTCCGAGTTTTGGGAGAGCTTGCAAAGCGCTTTAGGCACAAAACTTCAGTTAGTACTGCTTTCCACCCACAGACTGATGGGCAATCCGAACGCACTATTCAAACACTAGAGGACATGTTGAGGTCCTGTGTTCTGTCGTGGAAAGGTAGCTGGGAGGATCAGTCGGCACTCGCGGAATTTGCCTACAACAACAGCTACCACTCCAGTGTTCGGGCCGCGCCATTTGAGGTTTTGTATGGGCGGAAATGTAGATCGCCACTCTGTTGGGATGCCGTAGGCGAAAAGGCAGTTCTGGGTCCAGATTGGGTCCAACAGACAGTGGAACGAGTGGCGGAGATTAGACAGAATCTGCTAGCTGCCCAGAGTAGGCAGAAAAGCTATGCGGATGTTAGAAGGCGAGATTTAGAGTTTGAAGTGGGGGATCATGTGCTTTTGAGAGTGTCTCCCACTAAAGGGATTGTGAGATTTGGGATCAAAGGGAAGCTTAGCCCGCGGTATATTGGGCCGTTTCCAATTCAGGCACGAATTGGAAAGTCGGCATATCGTTTGGGTCTTCTCGAATCAATGCGAGGAGTTCATAATGGGTTTCATGTTTCTATGTTGAGAAAGTACTTAAGGGATCCGGAACATGAGATTGTTCTAGAACCATTGCCCCTTAAGCAAGACCTCACCTTCGAGTCCCGTCTAGTTCGGATTCTGGAGGAATCGGAGAGAGTGTTGAGGCACAGAACGTTAAAGTATGTGAAAGTTCTATGGTCGCATCAGACTGAGCGAGAAGCGACGTGGGAATTGGAATCTCGCATGCGCGAGAAATACCCAGAGTTGTTCTCTACGGGTATGAGTTACAGTTGGTTTCTATTTGATTCTGTTGTTTGTTTTCGTACAGACTTTTGAGTGCAGAATTCGGGGTCGAATTCTGTTAAGGGGGGTAGAATGTAATACCTGGGCCATATGAGCTCAGCCCGGCCCAGCCCGGCCCACCCCACAAATATCTATATGAGAGAGAGAGACAGAGGGAGAAGCAAAACCGATTTTGCTCTCTCCCCCGAACTCAACGGTGCTGCTGCTGCTCCCCATCGCGCCGCTCGCCAGCCCCGGCGCCGCCGCCGCCCACACACGCGCCGCGTGCCGTCGCCGCTCGGGTGCGCCGTCCCCGCCCTGCTCGTGCGCGTGCCGTCGTGCCTCGCGGTCGCCGCCGTCCCGTTCGCCTAGTGCGCGTCGCCGCCCTCGGCTGCTGTCGCCGTCGCCCCTTGCGCCTGCTGCCGCGGCTCGCCGTCGTCCTGTAGCCCCGCCGGCCTCGCGCCGTCGTCCCTTAGCCCCGCCGGTGCCGTTGCTTCACCCCGCGCGCGTCGCCGCCCTCTGGCCGCCGCCGTCGCCGCTCCCTGGCTTTGCTCGTTGCGCGTCGCGCAAGGAAGCGAGGGGGAGGGCCGGACTCCGGTCGGAAGGAGAGAGGGAGGGGCACGGCTGGGTGAGGGAGTGAGGAAGGAGGCGCGGGAGAGTGAGGGAGAGGAGAAGCCGCCGGTGGAGTGAAGAATAGAGGAGGAAAGGAGCCGCCGGCGTGAAAAGCAAAGGAAGAGGGGAGCGGTCGGCCGGGTGGAAGAAAAAAAAAGGAGAGAGGAAAGGAAGAGAGGAAAAGAAAGAAAAGAAGAAAGAGAAAGAGAACGAAAAAAAGGAAAGTTGACCCGCCGCCAGATCTGCCCAATCCGGTTGAGTCAAAGGAAGGTTGTCCCGATCCGATCGCTCGGGGCCAGGGTAACGCCTCGAAAACCGTTCTCCCTTGTTTATTTTACCGAGTCGGGCATAAATAGTATACCGATAATTAGAGTCGATGCATGTGACTATTTAATTATCGTTATTAATATAAATGCCTGGTGGGTACAATCAGTACTGCCACTGTTAATCTGATCGATCCGTGGCAGAGGAGGGAGGAGAGAATAAATTGAGATTAGATAGTGTAACTGATTAAAGTGAGATTAAGCGTGTAGAATTTAATCGGCGAGTATAAATAATTTGATCGCTCAATTTATAGACTGGTTAAGCATCGGGTCAATGAGAGGTTGCCCGGTGAGACAGGAGTGGGTTATGTCGATTGGACGTTTGAGCGATGTTATTTACTCGTAATTGAATGTATTGCATGAGTGATAAATTGAAATAATTAATGCTTGTTCAGGTGGCGGTTCGAGTTTGGTGCCGTCCACGCACCGTCCGCCAGGTTAACAGGCAAGTGCATGGTAGACAGTAAATTGTGATGAATGTTATTCGTGTTCCCATGCCATGGATTACAGTATTTATGAGATGATGTATGTGATTATGTGCTAATCATACCTTGATGAGTAATGTTTATGATTAGACATTCACATTTGAGGCATAGTGCATCATGCAAAATGCATAAGAGCCAGGTCGGTGAGAAAGTCATGACTATTCCGGAGAGCTCTTGAATAAGAGCCAGGTCGGTGAGAAAGTCATATGACTAGTCCGGAGTGCTCTGGAATAAGACCTACAGAGGTAGGCAAATGAGTGGTCCATCGACGGGTGGACGCTCCGCTATACCGGTATACGCTACAGTTACAGAGCATACAGATGCATTGCATGATATTGCATTGCATTACAGTGACAGAAAGTGATACAGTTACAGAGCATACAGATGCATACAGATGCATTACAGTGACAGAAAGTGATACAGTTACAGACAGTTACAGTTTACAGTTATAGTTGTGATTTGCAGTTTACAGTTACAGTTGTGATTTACAGTTTACAGTTACAGTTGTGATTTACAGTTTACAGTTACAGTTGTGATTTACAGTTTACAGTTACAGTTGTGATTTACAGTTTACAGTTACAGTTGCGCTTTACAGTTTATAGACATAGGGTTGAATTACAGTTTACAGACATAGAACTGATTTACAGTTTACAGTTACAGACAGCCTACAGTTTACAGTCATAGAGTGGAAATACAGATTACAATTCATGAGATTGATTAAAATTGCTAAAGTGATGTTACTGTTTTATCGTGTGCTTGCTGAGTCTTCGGACTCACTCTTGCTTTGTCGTTGTTTTTAGGTGAAGGATGACGACATGCGTTGAATGGGGATAGTCCTTTTGGCACTGCACTTGTAAAATAACAGTTTAGCCGTATACAGAGCTTTTATGTTGAATCTAGGGTTTAGCTTGCTAGCAGTGAAACCCTAAGCTTAATTATGTTATGGTTTGTGAAATATGAAGTTAGTTGCTTTTGCAATTATATTACAGTTATTTGTAGTTTGATCCCTGTGGGTAATGTTATAAAAAGATCAGGGAATGTGCTGCTAAAATTTGAATTAGCAACACTTTTGAATTGGTAAGGGTGGGTGGTAGCATCTTGGACCCTGTGGAGGGTCGGGGTGTTACAGTTGGTATCAGAGCGGGAGTTACGTCCGTGGTGGAAAAAAAACCTTAGGCCTAATGGTTAAATTAAAACTTGACACACATGGGTGCATAGTAGGACGGGATTGGGTTAAGCATTGCATTTTTGTTTTCATTAGTCATGTTGATTTGCAATGCTTTGAGGCTGATGCTTGCGAGTTGATGCCAAGCATTTGAACTTGCGGTTTGTGTGTTCTACGGGACTTTGCTGTGATTGTGTCGTGTACCGATGCAATAGAGACTGAGACCGTGGCCACGGGAGAGGCCTGGTCATGTTGCCATTTGCGACAGTGAGGTAGTGATGCCTTGTTTCAGTTTTGGGACATTGGTTCCCTTTGGTCAGCAACTCGTTAAGTTGTTTGGAAATAACCGATAGTGGGGAGTGCTCCATGCAAGTCTGGTATTTAGGGGAACTTGGATTATATGAGTGATTGGAGTGACTTGCGTGGTGAGACCAATGTTTTGGGAGAGGGCAATATCCAATAGTGGTTGAAATATTGGGTTAGGCGTATGTGGGATATGGTGGTTAAAGTAACAGGCTGATAAAGCATGGAATTCTAAATTGTGAGAACCCATGAGAGTAATTAACTTTAGTTATGTTTGTGGGATTGAAGTTGATTTGAATCCAATAAGGATTTAGTCGTTACATGAGAAGTAGCGGCGTAAGGCAGATTCATTTCTGCTTAATAGTTGGATTTGAATTATTGGTGAACCAGTCGGTGATTGTGGTTGCTTTGACTGTTGAGTCACACAGAATGATTATAAAACTAAGTCCGCCAATCCCGCATCATGACTGATTGTTATAATCACGACTGATGCTTTGGAAGGTTCTAATGGTTGTAATGTTAAGATTCGATTGGAATTAGCTGGGAGGACAAGAATGGGGATCTTGATGTTTGATAAGTCTCCTAGCTAAATTAAATAGAGAAGAGTTGTTGTAGAGCCGTGTGAGACTCAAAATTCTGAGTGATGAAGCTAATAAAGTCCTTGTGAGATTTGGTAGTAATCTCTAAGGCATGGGTTAGTGAGAAATTATGAGCACGCCTATGGAGGTAGAACCGATGGATCTTATGCTTAAGATAAACGTAAAAGCAGTTCATAGGAGTACATATGTTATGTGTTGGAATCTAGGTGATTGACTATCTCTGAAGAGTCGAGTTGGTGGGTTTTAGTGAGTGCCTTGGAATCAGGTGCTTATGGGATTGTTATTTGTAGTGGATCTTTTGATGACAGAATTATGTCCACACCTTGTGTGGTTGCACATGAGATAGTCGTGATGACTGTGCTGTTGTGTGCAGTAAAATGGTAGAGTTCGGTGAGCCTTGGGAAGGTTTATGTTGATGAGTGTTAAATTCATGACATGAAGCTTTGTTAGGCTAAGATTTATAGTGAGGATGGTTGATATGTCAGTGATGAGGTGATAATAAAGATTTGTATGGCTGATAGAGTTTTGAGTTGATCTTATGCCATAATCTTTGTGGGAATTCGATTGAGGAAAATATCGGCCTTAGGGGCAAAACCGAGTGTGAGGCTGCAGTCGGTAACGTCTACGGGGAGTAATGTGACTAATATCACATACAAGTTGGTGAATCATTAATAGTGTCAAGAGATTTTGGGTGAAAGAGTTTCCCTGAATTATGTTTGGACATCTGAGCCTCAGATTTGTTGATAGCTATTGGAGGCTAAAAGATTGAGGGAAAAATTGAAATAGAGCTATTAGAGGATTTAGTTATTAGATGTTAACTTAAATCCTGAATGGAGCTCACCTCATTTTGTATATATGAGAAATTGAGTACAGATGAGTGATTTTTATGTTCACCATGTTCGGTGATCATTAATTGAGGAAATAGCGAGAGTAATGATTCATTTCATGAGTGGCAATCGATCATTGATAGAGTTCATCGTGATGCAACTAGAGTATGAGTTGAAACCCTAGAGAATAACGGTGTTGGAGGAATTGAACTAACAGGACCAATACAATTTGATGGGGCATATGGAGTTACCTGTCAACAATATGTCGCTGATGGAGGTTTGGTTGAGTATTTTGCGAGTCGGGTACTAAAGCATCCTTAGATTCAGGTGAACATTGCCTTAGGATTGAATTGGTTTTGTAACTCATAGATTGGTGTTGGAAGGACGAATTGTCCTACGACAATCTAATGAGTGTTTGAAATAATTGACTGATGTTTAATGGATTATTTTGGGTTCCCTTGATTTGGGAATTCATTTAGGTTCACTTTGAGGGAAAGTGAAGTTGAGTGGGAAATTGCGAGGTTTTCACATTTCTTGTGTGATTGATATGATTTTTCGTTAAAGCGTTATTTGTTTGCCTTAACGAGTGTGCTTCCTTTTCGTTGAAAAGAAAAGGCTAATTTCGAGAATCGAAATTTTTCGCATGATATATGCGGCATATTGTTTGTTAGGACAAGGATGGATTTCTTATCCGGTTTTCCCCTCTTTTGAGAGGATTGGTTGTGATGAAGTGATGTTTTGTGGGGAAATGAATTCCCAAATTTTGGAAGAAAAGTTATTTGTGGATGGATGCATTGATTCCATGATTGGATTACCTTTGTAGAAGACCTTGCTTTGTAAAAGCGAGTCGGGTTTATGAGTGTTATGTGATACTTCTCTTGTGAAAGAGAAGAGCTCTTTTGTTGCGAACAAAAGTAGCGTTGTCTCTTTTGTGCGAGTGATGAGACTGATTTTTTTTGGAGGATTAGGGATTTCCTTATGCCGAGGCATAAGACGTTAAAGGTTACTGAGGTGTGTTGGTTGTGTTAGACCAGCACAAGTTGAGACAGCTGTTGCTGGAATCAACAATTCCAGAACGGATGAAAGAAGCACAACAAGACGATAGGTTGCTTCAAAAAGTGAGGAAGCGTCTCGATGAAGGAAAATCGGGGGACTTCAGCCTTGATGAGTCGGGCGCATTACGGTTTAGGCCCCGTCTTTGCGTGCCACAAAAGGCTCAACTCAAGGATGATACTGTGAGAGAGGCTCATCGTACCCCGTACACTGTACATCCTGGCGAGAACAAGATGTATCGGGATTTGAAAAAAAAGCTTTTGGTGGCAGAGAATGAAAGTGGATGTCGCACAGTATATGACGTCTTGAGGGGTTTGCCAGCAAGTGAAAGCTGAGCAGAAGCGTCCCGCTGGACTAATGCAGTCTTTAGATGTCCCACAGTGGCCATGGGATGATGTTACCATGGACTTTGTGTAATCGGCTTGTCTCGTAGCCAGCGAGGCAAGGATGCGATTTGGGTAGTGGTGGACTGATTCGGTAAGTCCGCGCACTTTATCCCTATTCGTACGATGAATTCGGCGAGTGATTTGGCACATGTCTATGTGCGTGAGATAGTGAGATTGCATGGTGTGCCCAAGACAATAGTTTCGACAGAGATGCCAAGTTTGTCTCCGAGTTTTGGGAGAGCTTGCAAAGCGCTTTAGGCACAAAACTTCAGTTAGTACTGCTTTCCACCCACAGACTGATGGGCAATCCGAACGCACTATTCAAACACTAGAGGACATGTTGAGGTCCTGTGTTCTGTCGTGGAAAGGTAGCTGGGAGGATCAGTCGGCACTCGCGGAATTTGCCTACAACAACAGCTACCACTCCAGTGTTCGGGCCGCGCCATTTGAGGTTTTGTATGGGCGGAAATGTAGATCGCCACTCTGTTGGGATGCCGTAGGCGAAAAGGCAGTTCTGGGTCCAGATTGGGTCCAACAGACAGTGGAACGAGTGGCGGAGATTAGACAGAATCTGCTAGCTGCCCAGAGTAGGCAGAAAAGCTATGCGGATGTTAGAAGGCGAGATTTAGAGTTTGAAGTGGGGGATCATGTGCTTTTGAGAGTGTCTCCCACTAAAGGGATTGTGAGATTTGGGATCAAAGGGAAGCTTAGCCCGCGGTATATTGGGCCGTTTCCAATTCAGGCACGAATTGGAAAGTCGGCATATCGTTTGGGTCTTCTCGAATCAATGCGAGGAGTTCATAATGGGTTTCATGTTTCTATGTTGAGAAAGTACTTAAGGGATCCGGAACATGAGATTGTTCTAGAACCATTGCCCCTTAAGCAAGACCTCACCTTCGAGTCCCGTCTAGTTCGGATTCTGGAGGAATCGGAGAGAGTGTTGAGGCACAGAACGTTAAAGTATGTGAAAGTTCTATGGTCGCATCAGACTGAGCGAGAAGCGACGTGGGAATTGGAATCTCGCATGCGCGAGAAATACCCAGAGTTGTTCTCTACGGGTATGAGTTACAGTTGGTTTCTATTTGATTCTGTTGTTTGTTTTCGTACAGACTTTTGAGTGCAGAATTCGGGGTCGAATTCTGTTAAGGGGGGTAGAATGTAATACCTGGGCCATATGAGCTCAGCCCGGCCCACCCCACAAATATCTATATGAGAGAGAGAGACAGAGGGAGAAGCAAAACCGATTTTGCTCTCTCCCCCGAACTCAACGGTGCTGCTGCTGCTCCCCATTGCGCCGCTCGCCAGCCCCGGCGCTGCCGCCACCCACACACGCGCCGCGTGCCGTCGCCGCTCGGGTGCGCCGTCCCCGCCCCGCTCGTGCGCGTGCCGTCGTGCCTCGCGGTCGCCGCCGTCCCGTTCGCCTAGTGCGCGTCGCCGCCCTCGGCTGCTGTCGCCGTCGCCCCTTGCGCCTGCTGCCGCGGCTCGCCGTCGTCCTGTAGCCCCGCCGGCCTCGCGCCGTCGTCCCTTAGCCCCGCCGGTGCCGTTGCTTCACCCCGCGCGCGTCGCCGCCCTCTGGCCGCCGCCGTCGCCGCTCCCTGGCTTTGCTCGTTGCGCGTCGCGCAAGGAAGCGAGGGGGAGGGCCGGACTCCGGTCGGAAGGAGAGAGGGAGGGGCACGGCTGGGTGAGGGAGTGAGGAAGGAGGCGCGGGAGAGTGAGGGAGAGGAGAAGCCGCCGGTGGAGTGAAGAATAGAGGAGGAAAGGAGCCGCCGGCGTGAAAAGCAAAGGAAGAGGGGAGCGGTCGGCCGGGTGGAAGAAAAAAAAAGGAGAGAGGAAAGGAAGAGAGGAAAAGAAAGAAAAGAAGAAAGAGAAAGAGAACGAAAAAAAGGAAAGTTGACCCGCCGCCAGATCTGCCCAATCCGGTTGAGTCAAAGGAAGGTTGTCCCGATCCGATCGCTCGGGGCCAGGGTAACGCCTCGAAAACCGTTCTCCCTTGTTTATTTTACCGAGTCGGGCATAAATAGTATACCGATAATTAGAGTCGATGCATGTGACTATTTAATTATCGTTATTAATATAAATGCCTGGTGGGTACAATCAGTACTGCCACTGTTAATCTGATCGATCCGTGGCAGAGGAGGGAGGAGAGAATAAATTGAGATTAGATAGTGTAACTGATTAAAGTGAGATTAAGCGTGTAGAATTTAATCGGCGAGTATAAATAATTTGATCGCTCAATTTATAGACTGGTTAAGCATCGGGTCAATGAGAGGTTGCCCGGTGAGACAGGAGTGGGTTATGTCGATTGGACGTTTGAGCGATGTTATTTACTCGTAATTGAATGTATTGCATGAGTGATAAATTGAAATAATTAATGCTTGTTCAGGTGGCGGTTCGAGTTTGGTGCCGTCCACGCACCGTCCGCCAGGTTAACAGGCAAGTGCATGGTAGACAGTAAATTGTGATGAATGTTATTCGTGTTCCCATGCCATGGATTACAGTATTTATGAGATGATGTATGTGATTATGTGCTAATCATACCTTGATGAGTAATGTTTATGATTAGACATTCACATTTGAGGCATAGTGCATCATGCAAAATGCATAAGAGCCAGGTCGGTGAGAAAGTCATGACTATTCCGGAGAGCTCTTGAATAAGAGCCAGGTCGGTGAGAAAGTCATATGACTAGTCCGGAGTGCTCTGGAATAAGACCTACAGAGGTAGGCAAATGAGTGGTCCATGGACGGGTGGACGCTCCGCTATACCGGTATACGCTACAGTTACAGAGCATACAGATGCATTGCATGATATTGCATTGCATTACAGTGACAGAAAGTGATACAGTTACACAGCATACAGATGCATACAGATGCATTGCATGATATTGCATTGCATTACAGTGACAGAAAGTGATACAGTTACAGACAGTTACAGTTTACAGTTATAGTTGTGATTTGCAGTTTACAGTTACAGTTGTGATTTACAGTTTACAGTTACAGTTGTGATTTACAGTTTACAGTTACAGTTGTGATTTACAGTTTACAGTTACAGTTGTGATTTACAGTTTACAGTTACAGTTGCGCTTTACAGTTTATAGACATAGGGTTGAATTACAGTTTACAGACATAGAATTGATTTACAGTTTACAGTTACAGACAGCCTACAGTTTACAGTCATAGAGTGGAATTACAGATTACAATTCATGAAATTGATTAAAATTGCTAAAGTGATGTTACTGTTTTATCGTGTGCTTGCTGAGTCTTCGGACTCACTCTTGCTTTGTCGTTGTTTTTAGGTGAAGGATGACGACATGCGTTGAATGGGGATAGTCCTTTTGGCACTGCACTTGTAAAATAACAGTTTAGCCGTATACAGAGCTTTTATGTTGAATCTAGGGTTTAGCTTGCTAGCAGTGAAACCCTAAGCTTAATTATGTTATGGTTTGTGAAATATGAAGTTAGTTGCTTTTGCAATTATATTACAGTTATTTGTAGTTTGATCCCTGTGGGTAATGTTATAAAAAGATCAGGGAATGTGCTGCTAAAATTTGAATTAGCAACACTTTTGAATTGGTAAGGGTGGGTGGTAGCATCTTGGACCCTGTGGAGGGTCGGGGTGTTACAGTTGGTATCAGAGTGGGAGTTACGTCCGTGGTGGAAAAAAAACCTTAGGCCTAATGGTTAAATTAAAACTTGACACACATGGGTGCATAGTAGGACGGGATTGGGTTAAGCATTGCATTTTTGTTTTCATTAGTCATGTTGATTTGCAATGCTTTGAGGCTGATGCTTGCGAGTTGATGCCAAGCATTTGAACTTGCGGTTTGTGTGTTCTACGGGACTTTACTGTGATTGTGTCGTGTACCGATGCAATAGAGACTGAGACCGTGGCCACGGGAGAGGCCTGGTCATGTTGCCATTTGCGACAGTGAGGTAGTGATGCCTTGTTTCAGTTTTGGGACATTGGTTCCCTTTGGTCAGCAACTCGTTAAGTTGTTTGGAAATAACCGATAGTGGGGAGTGCTCCATGCAAGTCTGGTATTTAGGGGAACTTGGATTATATGAGTGATTGGAGTGACTTGCGTGGTGAGACCAATGTTTTGGGAGAGGGCAATATCCAATAGTGGTTGAAATATTGGGTTAGGCGTATGTGGGATATGGTGGTTAAAGTAACAGGCTGATAAAGCATGGAATTCTAAATTGTGAGAACCCATGAGAGTAATTAACTTTAGTTATGTTTGTGGGATTGAAGTTGATTTGAATCCAATAAGGATTTAGTCGTTACATGAGAAGTAGCGGCGTAAGGCAGATTCATTTCTGCTTAATAGTTGGATTTGAATTATTGGTGAACCAGTCGGTGATTGTGGTTGCTTTGACTGTTGAGTCACACAGAATGATTATAAAACTAAGTCCGCCAATCCCGCATCATGACTGATTGTTATAATCACGACTGATGCTTTGGAAGGTTCTAATGGTTGTAATGTTAAGATTCGATTGGAATTAGCTGGGAGGACAAGAATGGGGATCTTGATGTTTGATAAGTCTCCTAGCTAAATTAAATAGAGAAGAGTTGTTGTAGAGCCGTGTGAGACTCAAAATTCTGAGTGATGAAGCTAATAAAGTCCTTGTGAGATTTGGTAGTAATCTCTAAGGCATGGGTTAGTGAGAAATTATGAGCACGCCTATGGAGGTAGAACCGATGGATCTTATGCTTAAGATAAACGTAAAAGCAGTTCATAGGAGTACATATGTTATGTGTTGGAATCTAGGTGATTGACTATCTCTGAAGAGTCGAGTTGGTGGGTTTTAGTGAGTGCCTTGGAATCAGGTGCTTATGGGATTGTTATTTGTAGTGGATCTTTTGATGACAGAATTATGTCCACACCTTGTGTGGTTGCACATGAGATAGTCGTGATGACTGTGCTGTTGTGTGCAGTAAAATGGTAGAGTTCGGTGAGCCTTGGGAAGGTTTATGTTGATGAGTGTTAAATTCATGACATGAAGCTTTGTTAGGCTAAGATTTATAGTGAGGATGGTTGATATGTCAGTGATGAGGTGATAATAAAGATTTGTATGGCTGATAGAGTTTTGAGTTGATCTTATGCCATAATCTTTGTGGGAATTCGATTGAGGAAAATATCGGCCTTAGGGGCAAAACCGAGTGTGAGGCTGCAGTCGGTAACGTCTACGGGGAGTAATGTGACTAATATCACATACAAGTTGGTGAATCATTAATAGTGTCAAGAGATTTTGGGTGAAAGAGTTTCCCTGAATTATGTTTGGACATCTGAGCCTCAGATTTGTTGATAGCTATTGGAGGCTAAAAGATTGAGGGAAAAATTGAAATAGAGCTATTAGAGGATTTAGTTATTAGATGTTAACTTAAATCCTGAATGGAGCTCACCTCATTTTGTATATATGAGAAATTGAGTACAGATGAGTGATTTTTATGTTCACCATGTTCGGTGATCATTAATTGAGGAAATAGCGAGAGTAATGATTCATTTCATGAGTGGCAATCGATCATTGATAGAGTTCATCGTGATGCAACTAGAGTATGAGTTGAAACCCTAGAGAATAACGGTGTTGGAGGAATTGAACTAACAGGACCAATACAATTTGATGGGGCATATGGAGTTACCTGTCAACAATATGTCGCTGATGGAGGTTTGGTTGAGTATTTTGCGAGTCGGGTACTAAAGCATCCTTAGATTCAGGTGAACATTGCCTTAGGATTGAATTGGTTTTGTAACTCATAGATTGGTGTTGGAAGGACGAATTGTCCTACGACAATCTAATGAGTGTTTGAAATAATTGACTGATGTTTAATGGATTATTTTGGGTTCCCTTGATTTGGGAATTCATTTAGGTTCACTTTGAGGGAAAGTGAAGTTGAGTGGGAAATTGCGAGGTTTTCACATTTCTTGTGTGATTGATATGATTTTTCGTTAAAGCGTTATTTGTTTGCCTTAACGAGTGTGCTTCCTTTTCGTTGAAAAGAAAAGGCTAATTTCGAGAATCGAAATTTTTCGCATGATATATGCGGCATATTGTTTGTTAGGACAAGGATGGATTTCTTATCCGGTTTTCCCCTCTTTTGAGAGGATTGGTTGTGATGAAGTGATGTTTTGTGGGGAAATGAATTCCCAAATTTTGGAAGAAAAGTTATTTGTGGATGGATGCATTGATTCCATGATTGGATTACCTTTGTAGAAGACCTTGCTTTGTAAAAGCGAGTCGGGTTTATGAGTGTTATGTGATACTTCTCTTGTGAAAGAGAAGAGCTCTTTTGTTGCGAACAAAAGTAGCGTTGTCTCTTTTGTGCGAGTGATGAGACTGATTTTTTTTGGAGGATTAGGGATTTCCTTATGCCGAGGCATAAGACGTTAAAGGTTACTGAGGTGTGTTGGTTGTGTTAGACCAGCACAAGTTGAGACAGCTGTTGCTGGAATCAACAATTCCAGAACGGATGAAAGAAGCACAACAAGACGATAGGTTGCTTCAAAAAGTGAGGAAGCGTCTCGATGAAGGAAAATCGGGGGACTTCAGCCTTGATGAGTCGGGCGCATTACGGTTTAGGCCCCGTCTTTGCGTGCCACAAAAGGCTCAACTCAAGGATGATACTGTGAGAGAGGCTCATCGTACCCCGTACACTGTACATCCTGGCGAGAACAAGATGTATCGGGATTTGAAAAAAAAGCTTTTGGTGGCAGAGAATGAAAGTGGATGTCGCACAGTATATGACGTCTTGAGGGGTTTGCCAGCAAGTGAAAGCTGAGCAGAAGCGTCCCGCTGGACTAATGCAGTCTTTAGATGTCCCACAGTGGCCATGGGATGATGTTACCATGGACTTTGTGTAATCGGCTTGTCTCGTAGCCAGCGAGGCAAGGATGCGATTTGGGTAGTGGTGGACTGATTCGGTAAGTCCGCGCACTTTATCCCTATTCGTACGATGAATTCGGCGAGTGATTTGGCACATGTCTATGTGCGTGAGATAGTGAGATTGCATGGTGTGCCCAAGACAATAGTTTCGACAGAGATGCCAAGTTTGTCTCCGAGTTTTGGGAGAGCTTGCAAAGCGCTTTAGGCACAAAACTTCAGTTAGTACTGCTTTCCACCCACAGACTGATGGGCAATCCGAACGCACTATTCAAACACTAGAGGACATGTTGAGGTCCTGTGTTCTGTCGTGGAAAGGTAGCTGGGAGGATCAGTCGGCACTCGCGGAATTTGCCTACAACAACAGCTACCACTCCAGTGTTCGGGCCGCGCCATTTGAGGTTTTGTATGGGCGGAAATGTAGATCGCCACTCTGTTGGGATGCCGTAGGCGAAAAGGCAGTTCTGGGTCCAGATTGGGTCCAACAGACAGTGGAACGAGTGGCGGAGATTAGACAGAATCTGCTAGCTGCCCAGAGTAGGCAGAAAAGCTATGCGGATGTTAGAAGGCGAGATTTAGAGTTTGAAGTGGGGGATCATGTGCTTTTGAGAGTGTCTCCCACTAAAGGGATTGTGAGATTTGGGATCAAAGGGAAGCTTAGCCCGCGGTATATTGGGCCGTTTCCAATTCAGGCACGAATTGGAAAGTCGGCATATCGTTTGGGTCTTCTCGAATCAATGCGAGGAGTTCATAATGGGTTTCATGTTTCTATGTTGAGAAAGTACTTAAGGGATCCGGAACATGAGATTGTTCTAGAACCATTGCCCCTTAAGCAAGACCTCACCTTCGAGTCCCGTCTAGTTCGGATTCTGGAGGAATCGGAGAGAGTGTTGAGGCACAGAACGTTAAAGTATGTGAAAGTTCTATGGTCGCATCAGACTGAGCGAGAAGCGACGTGGGAATTGGAATCTCGCATGCGCGAGAAATACCCAGAGTTGTTCTCTACGGGTATGAGTTACAGTTGGTTTCTATTTGATTCTGTTGTTTGTTTTCGTACAGACTTTTGAGTGCAGAATTCGGGGTCGAATTCTGTTAAGGGGGGTAGAATGTAATACCTGGGCCATATGAGCTCAGCCCGGCCCAGCCCGGCCCACCCACAAATATCTATATGAGAGAGAGAGACAGAGGGAGAAGCAAAACCGATTTTGCTCTCTCCCCCGAACTCAACGGTGCTGCTGCTGCTCCCCATTGCGCCGCTCGCCAGCCCCGGCGCTGCCGCCAGCCCACACACGCGCCGCGTGCCGTCGCCGCTCGGGTGCGCCGTCCCCGCCCCGCTCGTGCGCGTGCCGTCGTGCCTCGCGGTCGCCGCCGTCCCGTTCGCCTAGTGCGCGTCGCCGCCCTCGGCTGCTGTCGCCATCGCCCCTTGCGCCTGCTGCCGCGGCTCGCCGTCGTCCTGTAGCCCCGCCGGCCTCGCGCCGTCGTCCCTTAGCCCCGCCGGTGCCGTTGCTTCACCCCGCACGCGTCGCCGCCCTCTGGCCGCCGCCGTCGCCGCTCCCTGGCTTTGCTCGTTGCGCGTCGCGCAAGGAAGCGAGGGGGAGGGCCGGACTCCGGTCGGAAGGAGAGAGGGAGGGGCACGGCTGGGTGAGGGAGTGAGGAAGGAGGCGCGGGAGAGTGAGGGAGAGGAGAAGCCGCCGGTGGAGTGAAGAATAGAGGAGGAAAGGAGCCGCCGGCGTGAAAAGCAAAGGAAGAGGGGAGCGGTCGGCCGGGTGGAAGAAAAAAAAAGGAGAGAGGAAAGGAAGAGAGGAAAAGAAAGAAAAGAAGAAAGAGAAAGAGAACGAAAAAAAGGAAAGTTGACCCGCCGCCAGATCTGCCCAATCCGGTTGAGTCAAAGGAAGGTTGTCCCGATCCGATCGCTCGGGGCCAGGGTAACGCCTCGAAAACCGTTCTCCCTTGTTTATTTTACCGAGTCGGGCATAAATAGTATACCGATAATTAGAGTCGATGCATGTGACTATTTAATTATCGTTATTAATATAAATGCCTGGTGGGTACAATCAGTACTGCCACTGTTAATCTGATCGATCCGTGGCAGAGGAGGGAGGAGAGAATAAATTGAGATTAGATAGTGTAACTGATTAAAGTGAGATTAAGCGTGTAGAATTTAATCGGCGAGTATAAATAATTTGATCGCTCAATTTATAGACTGGTTAAGCATCGGGTCAATGAGAGGTTGCCCGGTGAGACAGGAGTGGGTTATGTCGATTGGACGTTTGAGCGATGTTATTTACTCGTAATTGAATGTATTGCATGAGTGATAAATTGAAATAATTAATGCTTGTTCAGGTGGCGGTTCG
Source organism: Dendrocalamus latiflorus (assembly GCA_017311315.1). Taxonomy (NCBI): domain Eukaryota; kingdom Viridiplantae; phylum Streptophyta; class Magnoliopsida; order Poales; family Poaceae; genus Dendrocalamus; species Dendrocalamus latiflorus. The sequence continues at coordinate 16,887,413 of CM029615.1, read as the reverse complement.
AGTTTGGTGCCGTCCACGCACCGTCCGCCAGGTTAACAGGCAAGTGCATGGTAGACAGTAAATTGTGATGAATGTTATTCGTGTTCCCATGCCATGGATTACAGTATTTATGAGATGATGTATGTGATTATGTGCTAATCATACCTTGATGAGTAATGTTTATGATTAGGCATTCACATTTGAGGCATAGTGCATCATGCAAAATGCATAAGAGCCAGGTCGGTGAGAAAGTCATGACTATTCCGGAGAGCTCTTGAATAAGAGCCAGGTCGGTGAGAAAGTCATATGACTAGTCCGGAGTGCTCTGGAATAAGACCTACAGAGGTAGGCAAATGAGTGGTCCATCGACGGGTGGACGCTCCGCTATACCGGTATACGCTACAGTTACAGAGCATACAGATGCATACAGATGCATTGCATGATATTGCATTGCATTACAGTGACAGAAAGTGATACAGTTACAGAGCATACAGATGCATACAGATGCATTACAGTGACAGAAAGTGATACAGTTACAGACAGTTACAGTTTACAGTTATAGTTGTGATTTGCAGTTTACAGTTACAGTTGTGATTTACAGTTTACAGTTACAGTTGTGATTTACAGTTTACAGTTACAGTTGTGATTTACAGTTTACAGTTACAGTTGTGATTTACAGTTTACAGTTACAGTTGCGCTTTACAGTTTATAGACATAGGGTTGAATTACAGTTTACAGACATAGAATTGATTTACAGTTTACAGTTACAGACAGCCTACAGTTTACAGTCATAGAGTGGAATTACAGATTACAATTCATGAAATTGATTAAAATTGCTAAAGTGATGTTACTGTTTTATCGTGTGCTTGCTGAGTCTTCGGACTCACTCTTGCTTTGTCGTTGTTTTTAGGTGAAGGATGACGACATGCGTTGAATGGGGATAGTCCTTTTGGCACTGCACTTGTAAAATAACAGTTTAGCCGTATACAGAGCTTTTATGTTGAATCTAGGGTTTAGCTTGCTAGCAGTGAAACCCTAAGCTTAATTATGTTATGGTTTGTGAAATATGAAGTTAGTTGCTTTTGCAATTATATTACAGTTATTTGTAGTTTGATCCCTGTGGGTAATGTTATAAAAAGATCAGGGAATGTGCTGCTAAAATTTGAATTAGCAACACTTTTGAATTGGTAAGGGTGGGTGGTAGCATCTTGGACCCTGTGGAGGGTCGGGGTGTTACAGTTGGTATCAGAGCGGGAGTTACGTCCGTGGTGGAAAAAAAACCTTAGGCCTAATGGTTAAATTAAAACTTGACACACATGGGTGCATAGTAGGACGGGATTGGGTTAAGCATTGCATTTTTGTTTTCATTAGTCATGTTGATTTGCAATGCTTTGAGGCTGATGCTTGCGAGTTGATGCCAAGCATTTGAACTTGCGGTTTGTGTGTTCTACGGGACTTTGCTGTGATTGTGTCGTGTACCGATGCAATAGAGACTGAGACCGTGGCCACGGGAGAGGCCTGGTCATGTTGCCATTTGCGACAGTGAGGTAGTGATGCCTTGTTTCAGTTTTGGGACATTGGTTCCCTTTGGTCAGCAACTCGTTAAGTTGTTTGGAAATAACCGATAGTGGGGAGTGCTCCATGCAAGTCTGGTATTTAGGGGAACTTGGATTATATGAGTGATTGGAGTGACTTGCGTGGTGAGACCAATGTTTTGGGAGAGGGCAATATCCAATAGTGGTTGAAATATTGGGTTAGGCGTATGTGGGATATGGTGGTTAAAGTAACAGGCTGATAAAGCATGGAATTCTAAATTGTGAGAACCCATGAGAGTAATTAACTTTAGTTATGTTTGTGGGATTGAAGTTGATTTGAATCCAATAAGGATTTAGTCGTTACATGAGAAGTAGCGGCGTAAGGCAGATTCATTTCTGCTTAATAGTTGGATTTGAATTATTGGTGAACCAGTCGGTGATTGTGGTTGCTTTGACTGTTGAGTCACACAGAATGATTATAAAACTAAGTCCGCCAATCCCGCATCATGACTGATTGTTATAATCACGACTGATGCTTTGGAAGGTTCTAATGGTTGTAATGTTAAGATTCGATTGGAATTAGCTGGGAGGACAAGAATGGGGATCTTGATGTTTGATAAGTCTCCTAGCTAAATTAAATAGAGAAGAGTTGTTGTAGAGCCGTGTGAGACTCAAAATTCTGAGTGATGAAGCTAATAAAGTCCTTGTGAGATTTGGTAGTAATCTCTAAGGCATGGGTTAGTGAGAAATTATGAGCACGCCTATGGAGGTAGAACCGATGGATCTTATGCTTAAGATAAACGTAAAAGCAGTTCATAGGAGTACATATGTTATGTGTTGGAATCTAGGTGATTGACTATCTCTGAAGAGTCGAGTTGGTGGGTTTTAGTGAGTGCCTTGGAATCAGGTGCTTATGGGATTGTTATTTGTAGTGGATCTTTTGATGACAGAATTATGTCCACACCTTGTGTGGTTGCACATGAGATAGTCGTGATGACTGTGCTGTTGTGTGCAGTAAAATGGTAGAGTTCGGTGAGCCTTGGGAAGGTTTATGTTGATGAGTGTTAAATTCATGACATGAAGCTTTGTTAGGCTAAGATTTATAGTGAGGATGGTTGATATGTCAGTGATGAGGTGATAATAAAGATTTGTATGGCTGATAGAGTTTTGAGTTGATCTTATGCCATAATCTTTGTGGGAATTCGATTGAGGAAAATATCGGCCTTAGGGGCAAAACCGAGTGTGAGGCTGCAGTCGGTAACGTCTACGGGGAGTAATGTGACTAATATCACATACAAGTTGGTGAATCATTAATAGTGTCAAGAGATTTTGGGTGAAAGAGTTTCCCTGAATTATGTTTGGACATCTGAGCCTCAGATTTGTTGATAGCTATTGGAGGCTAAAAGATTGAGGGAAAAATTGAAATAGAGCTATTAGAGGATTTAGTTATTAGATGTTAACTTAAATCCTGAATGGAGCTCACCTCATTTTGTATATATGAGAAATTGAGTACAGATGAGTGATTTTTATGTTCACCATGTTCGGTGATCATTAATTGAGGAAATAGCGAGAGTAATGATTCATTTCATGAGTGGCAATCGATCATTGATAGAGTTCATCGTGATGCAACTAGAGTATGAGTTGAAACCCTAGAGAATAACGGTGTTGGAGGAATTGAACTAACAGGACCAATACAATTTGATGGGGCATATGGAGTTACCTGTCAACAATATGTCGCTGATGGAGGTTTGGTTGAGTATTTTGCGAGTCGGGTACTAAAGCATCCTTAGATTCAGGTGAACATTGCCTTAGGATTGAATTGGTTTTGTAACTCATAGATTGGTGTTGGAAGGACGAATTGTCCTACGACAATCTAATGAGTGTTTGAAATAATTGACTGATGTTTAATGGATTATTTTGGGTTCCCTTGATTTGGGAATTCATTTAGGTTCACTTTGAGGGAAAGTGAAGTTGAGTGGGAAATTGCGAGGTTTTCACATTTCTTGTGTGATTGATATGATTTTTCGTTAAAGCGTTATTTGTTTGCCTTAACGAGTGTGCTTCCTTTTCGTTGAAAAGAAAAGGCTAATTTCGAGAATCGAAATTTTTCGCATGATATATGCGGCATATTGTTTGTTAGGACAAGGATGGATTTCTTATCCGGTTTTCCCCTCTTTTGAGAGGATTGGTTGTGATGAAGTGATGTTTTGTGGGGAAATGAATTCCCAAATTTTGGAAGAAAAGTTATTTGTGGATGGATGCATTGATTCCATGATTGGATTACCTTTGTAGAAGACCTTGCTTTGTAAAAGCGAGTCGGGTTTATGAGTGTTATGTGATACTTCTCTTGTGAAAGAGAAGAGCTCTTTTGTTGCGAACAAAAGTAGCGTTGTCTCTTTTGTGCGAGTGATGAGACTGATTTTTTTTGGAGGATTAGGGATTTCCTTATGCCGAGGCATAAGACGTTAAAGGTTACTGAGGTGTGTTGGTTGTGTTAGACCAGCACAAGTTGAGACAGCTGTTGCTGGAATCAACAATTCCAGAACGGATGAAAGAAGCACAACAAGACGATAGGTTGCTTCAAAAAGTGAGGAAGCGTCTCGATGAAGGAAAATCGGGGGACTTCAGCCTTGATGAGTCGGGCGCATTACGGTTTAGGCCCCGTCTTTGCGTGCCACAAAAGGCTCAACTCAAGGATGATACTGTGAGAGAGGCTCATCGTACCCCGTACACTGTACATCCTGGCGAGAACAAGATGTATCGGGATTTGAAAAAAAAGCTTTTGGTGGCAGAGAATGAAAGTGGATGTCGCACAGTATATGACGTCTTGAGGGGTTTGCCAGCAAGTGAAAGCTGAGCAGAAGCGTCCCGCTGGACTAATGCAGTCTTTAGATGTCCCACAGTGGCCATGGGATGATGTTACCATGGACTTTGTGTAATCGGCTTGTCTCGTAGCCAGCGAGGCAAGGATGCGATTTGGGTAGTGGTGGACTGATTCGGTAAGTCCGCGCACTTTATCCCTATTCGTACGATGAATTCGGCGAGTGATTTGGCACATGTCTATGTGCGTGAGATAGTGAGATTGCATGGTGTGCCCAAGACAATAGTTTCGACAGAGATGCCAAGTTTGTCTCCGAGTTTTGGGAGAGCTTGCAAAGCGCTTTAGGCACAAAACTTCAGTTAGTACTGCTTTCCACCCACAGACTGATGGGCAATCCGAACGCACTATTCAAACACTAGAGGACATGTTGAGGTCCTGTGTTCTGTCGTGGAAAGGTAGCTGGGAGGATCAGTCGGCACTCGCGGAATTTGCCTACAACAACAGCTACCACTCCAGTGTTCGGGCCGCGCCATTTGAGGTTTTGTATGGGCGGAAATGTAGATCGCCACTCTGTTGGGATGCCGTAGGCGAAAAGGCAGTTCTGGGTCCAGATTGGGTCCAACAGACAGTGGAACGAGTGGCGGAGATTAGACAGAATCTGCTAGCTGCCCAGAGTAGGCAGAAAAGCTATGCGGATGTTAGAAGGCGAGATTTAGAGTTTGAAGTGGGGGATCATGTGCTTTTGAGAGTGTCTCCCACTAAAGGGATTGTGAGATTTGGGATCAAAGGGAAGCTTAGCCCGCGGTATATTGGGCCGTTTCCAATTCAGGCACGAATTGGAAAGTCGGCATATCGTTTGGGTCTTCTCGAATCAATGCGAGGAGTTCATAATGGGTTTCATGTTTCTATGTTGAGAAAGTACTTAAGGGATCCGGAACATGAGATTGTTCTAGAACCATTGCCCCTTAAGCAAGACCTCACCTTCGAGTCCCGTCTAGTTCGGATTCTGGAGGAATCGGAGAGAGTGTTGAGGCACAGAACGTTAAAGTATGTGAAAGTTCTATGGTCGCATCAGACTGAGCGAGAAGCGACGTGAGAATTGGAATCTCGCATGCGCGAGAAATACCCAGAGTTGTTCTCTACGGGTATGAGTTACAGTTGGTTTCTATTTGATTCTGTTGTTTGTTTTCGTACAGACTTTTGAGTGCAGAATTCGGGGTCGAATTCTGTTAAGGGGGGTAGAATGTAATACCTGGGCCATATGAGCTCAGCCCGGCCCAGCCCGGCCCACCCCACAAATATCTATATGAGAGAGAGAGACAGAGGGAGAAGCAAAACCGATTTTGCTCTCTCCCCCGAACTCAACGGTGCTGCTGCTGCTCCCCATCGCGCCGCTCGCCAGCCCCGGCGCCGCCGCCGCCCACACACGCGCCGCGTGCCGTCGCCGCTCGGGTGCGCCGTCCCCGCCCCGCTCGTGCGCGTGCCGTCGTGCCTCGCGGTCGCCGCCGTCCCGTTCGCCTAGTGCGCGTCGCCGCCCTCGGCTGCTGTCGCCATCGCCCCTTGCGCCTGCTGCCGCGGCTCGCCGTCGTCCTGTAGCCCCGCCGGCCTCGCGCCGTCGTCCCTTAGCCCCGCCGGTGCCGTTGCTTCACCCCGCACGCGTCGCCGCCCTCTGGCCGCCGCCGTCGCCGCTCCCTGGCTTTGCTCGTTGCGCGTCGCGCAAGGAAGCGAGGGGGAGGGCCGGACTCCGGTCGGAAGGAGAGAGGGAGGGGCACGGCTGGGTGAGGGAGTGAGGAAGGAGGCGCGGGAGAGTGAGGGAGAGGAGAAGCCGCCGGTGGAGTGAAGAATAGAGGAGGAAAGGAGCCGCCGGCGTGAAAAGCAAAGGAAGAGGGGAGCGGTCGGCCGGGTGGAAGAAAAAAAAGGAGAGAGGAAAGGAAGAGAGGAAAAGAAAGAAAAGAAGAAAGAGAAAGAGAACGAAAAAAAGGAAAGTTGACCCGCCGCCAGATCTGCCCAATCCGGTTGAGTCAAAGGAAGGTTGTCCCGATCCGATCGCTCGGGGCCAGTGTAACGCCTCGAAAACCGTTCTCCCTTGTTTATTTTACCGAGTCGGGCATAAATAGTATACCGATAATTAGAGTCGATGCATGTGACTATTTAATTATCGTTATTAATATAAATGCCTGGTGGGTACAATCAGTACTGCCACTGTTAATCTGATCGATCCGTGGCAGAGGAGGGAGGAGAGAATAAATTGAGATTAGATAGTGTAACTGATTAAAGTGAGATTAAGCGTGTAGAATTTAATCGGCGAGTATAAATAATTTGATCGCTCAATTTATAGACTGGTTAAGCATCGGGTCAATGAGAGGTTGCCCGGTGAGACAGGAGTGGGTTATGTCGATTGGACGTTTGAGCGATGTTATTTACTCGTAATTGAATGTATTGCATGAGTGATAAATTGAAATAATTAATGCTTGTTCAGGTGGCGGTTCGAGTTTGGTGCCGTCCACGCACCGTCCGCCAGGTTAACAGGCAAGTGCATGGTAGACAGTAAATTGTGATGGATGTTATTCGTGTTCCCATGCCATGGATTACAGTATTTATGAGATGATGTATGTGATTATGTGCTAATCATACCTTGATGAGTAATGTTTATGATTAGGCATTCACATTTGAGGCATAGTGCATCATGCAAAATGCATAAGAGCCAGGTCGGTGAGAAAGTCATGACTATTCCGGAGAGCTCTTGAATAAGAGCCAGGTCGGTGAGAAAGTCATATGACTAGTCCGGAGTGCTCTGGAATAAGACCTACAGAGGTAGGCAAATGAGTGGTCCATCGACGGGCGGACGCTCCGCTATACCGGTATACGCTACAGTTACAGAGCATACAGATGCATACAGATGCATTGCATGATATTGCATTGCATTACAGTGACAGAAAGTGATACAGTTACAGAGCATACAGATGCATACAGATGCATTACAGTGACAGAAAGTGATACAGTTACAGACAGTTACAGTTTACAGTTATAGTTGTGATTTGCAGTTTACAGTTACAGTTGTGATTTACAGTTTACAGTTACAGTTGTGATTTACAGTTTACAGTTACAGTTGTGATTTACAGTTTACAGTTACAGTTGTGATTTACAGTTTACAGTTACAGTTGTGATTTACAGTTTACAGTTACAGTTGCGCTTTACAGTTTATAGACATAGGGTTGAATTACAGTTTACAGACATAGAATTGATTTACAGTTTACAGTTACAGACAGCCTACAGTTTACAGTCATAGAGTGGAATTACAGATTACAATTCATGAAATTGATTAAAATTGCTAAAGTGATGTTATTGTTTTATCGTGTGCTTGCTGAGTCTTCGGACTCACTCTTGCTTTGTCGTTGTTTTTAGGTGAAGGATGACGACATGCGTGGAATGGGGATAGTCCTTTTGGCACTGCACTTGTAAAATAACAGTTTAGCCGTATACAGAGCTTTTATGTTGAATCTAGGGTTTAGCTTGCTAGCAGTGAAACCCTAAGCTTAATTATGTTATGGTTTGTGAAATATGAAGTTAGTTGCTTTTGCAATTATATTACAGTTATTTGTAGTTTGATCCCTGTGGGTAATGTTATAAAAAGATCAGGGAATGTGCTGCTAAAAGTTGAATTAGCAACACTTTTGAATTGGTAAGGGTGGGTGGTAGCATCTTGGACCCTGTGGAGGGTCGGGGTGTTACAAGAAAATAGTGAGATTGAGTGATTTCCATAAAGCATTATTCTACATAGCTATTTGTTTCTTGCATAGCTAACCATGTCAGGTGGAGGAGAACACCATGATGAGAGTGGTGAGACAAATGAAAATCAAGCATTCATCAAGCAATATCAATTTGGGGCACTCCGTGAACACTTTCAACGTGAGCTACGCCAAGGGCTCGATCAATTCCATGAGAAGCACGATGCTTTTGCTGATCAAACTGCAAGGAAGATGCAAAAAAAGGAGATACAAGCTGATGAAAATGTGCGCCAATTGCGGGAGGACTAGGCTCTTACAAGCTCACAATGGTGGCGATGATGCAAGTGTTCAAGGAGGAGAAGCTGCTGCACATGTACCTCCTGCGCCGCAACACCGAGCGGCAGCCAACGTGGTTCGTCCACCACAGCTCGGAGGACGAGGAGGAGGTCATGGAGGGCATGGCCAAGGCCTAGGTGGAGGTTGTGGTGGCCGTGGTGGTGCTGCACATGTGATGGAATGGGATGGTGATTTTGCTTTGCATTACAGTGACCATTATCGTCGTCCACGCAATAAAGATGATGGATTGGGCAAGCTCAAGTTTTCCATGCCCAAGTTTGTAGGTGGAACTGATCCCGAGGAGTATCTCACTTGGGAATTGAAGGTTGATAAAATATTCCGTATGCATCACTATACGGATGAGAGAAAGATACAGTTGGCATCACATGAGTTTGAAGGTTATGCTTTGGATTGGTGGGAACAAGTCATTACTCGAAGAGCTGAGAATGGAGAAGACCCTGTTGCATCATGGCAAGAGATGAAGCGAGAAATGAGAGCCCATTTTGTTCCTCGTCATTACAAGCGTGATCTATTTGATAAATTGCGGAATATGAAGCAGGGAGCACATTTTGTAGAGGAAAAGAGACTTATGGATATGCGTACACCACAGTTTCATCCAAGCCCATACTTCAATTCTTATGCCTCAACAAGTGTGATACATAGGAAGATGACCGAGCATGGGACTTTCCCTTCGGTCAAGAAGACATGTAGTGTTGCCCCATTGCTACAAACACCACTTGAGATGTATCAAAACCCATGTAAGGATGAGTGCCACATAGCCAAATTGAGTGAGAGTGATAAAAACAGTGAGTTGTGTGATTCCACCAAACGTGAGGTTGACCGCATCCAAATTGAGAGTGAGAGAAATACACAAAAAGAAAAGAGAGAAAGAGATGATAGAAAAAATGAGATTACTTTTTATACTAACGACTTACTCTCTACTTCTAGTATTGCTACTCATATTATGCAGGTTGACATTAAAGATGAGGAGTCGAATGTTCCACAACTGGTACCATTGGAAATCAAAGATGAGAAGATAACCACAGTCGAAGATGAAGTACTTGCTGCTCTGTTGTTACATCATGACGAAGAGAATGATAAAGGTAACCATATTGGTGCTGAATTTATTTGTGAAAAGGTAAGTAATTGTGAGAACTCATGTGTTCAATCGAAAATTCCATGTTCTGAAATTTCTTTGGTCAATTTACATAATGTGGAATTAATTACTCATAAGGAAGTTCTTGCTAGAGTATCTCCCGATGATTCTTTATATTATATCATGTTCGATGATCCTAAAGAGCTATCTAGTGTCATTGAGGATGTTGCTGAAATTTCATGTTTAAAATCACTAGTTAGTTCCTATGCCTACACATATAAGTTCAATTTGATCGGAGATTATGGTGTAGATGACAGCTTTTATGTTTATCGAATATGCATTACATGTGATAAGCTTGCTGAGTTGAAATTGCATATTTTGGACAAACAATCTTTTATACAACGTGATGATCACAATGAGATGAGGTTTAACAATAGTGCTTGCTGTTTACAAAGATTTCTTGCGCCTACTTGTTCCTCTTTCGATGAACAATCATATACAAATAATCAGAGTAACGCAGTTGAAGCAAAGAAGGCCCTTAAAATTTTCTCTTCCATATTTAAACCGTTTGATCTGGTTTTGCCCATTAATGACTTGTCCACGTACTTCACAAAGTCGAGGACGACTTTTTCTTATGTGAGGGAGAATGGTGTGAATGAAAACATTACAATGTATGCATTTGATAGCTGTTGTAGTATCAATTGGTTTGTGCAAAACAGTGAGAATGAGAATGACACAGTAATTAATTCATACATATACCATGCATATGTGTTGTTCTTTTTGCTTACTACACCTCCTGGTAATAATAATGTGAAAGACGGAAGGGGTGTAACTGACCAATACATATACCATGCATACACATTGTATTCTTTGTTTAGTACAATTTCAGGCTATCAAAAGCCGAGGACGGCTTTTCTTGAAGAAGGGGAGGATGATGCGGATACGCACATGCTTAGCACTTTTAAGTCAAATACATTATTTCACTGGAAAGAAGTATTGAGCCACATTAAATATTGTCAGGTGAATTTGTTTCTTAATGAATTCCTTTCTATTCGTGGGAACGATATACTACCTTATGCCAAATTCTTGTTTATTATTAGGTTTGAATATTGTGATGATTCCGGGGCCAAAGCAATGGAGAAGCACAAGGAGGGTAATCATATTTGCTACCAAGAACAAAAAGCTCAAAGCCCATGGGAATGGAAAGGAGAAAGCCAAGCAGCCCATGCAGCTGATCAAAGAGGAAAGAAGCCCATGCAATGGGAGAGCAAAAGGGAGGAGCCCAAGGACTTAAACTACAAGTTTTGGATAAGATTTTCAAGCCAAATTCAGACTTCCCACGTGCTCAACCCAATTCAAACTCGATTCAACTCAGAATTCAATTCGGATTCGGTTCAGGACAGCCTGACAGGCAGTTACTAAAAAGGCCATAACTTTCACAAACGGAGTTCGATTCAGGTGTTCTTGTACTCGTTCGAAAAATAATTTCAAGGGCTACGCAATGGATCTAGTCCCACCTTCAAATGCATCACGGATAAAAGTTATCACCGAAATAATATGACGGATGAAAAATATAGTTTCCTTTTTGTGAGAGTTCGTATCTAAAACCATATAGGGTTGAGTTGTACTTGGTTTGGGCACCATATGGACATCCCAAGCGCTATATAAGCCTTGTATTGGCAGCCTTTAGGGCACAGACCACTTTTGATAATAGATTACTCTTGTTCTTTCTGTTGGCCGAACCAACATGAGGGAATTGGGAGTTCGCTGAAATCAAGATCGTTCAACCTTTCCGCTGGGAATCGGAACTTCACCGGTGGTCGTGAAGTTCAGCACGTGTGGTTGGGCGAATTATAGAGTGCTAACTCTTGCATTGGCAATGGGGGATCACTACGATTCATCAAATCCACGTGAGTATCTTGATCCTACGTCGAGAAGATCGGGCGACCCCGTATCATCATGGGACTCAGAAGCAACTAAACACCTGAGAGGATCACCAGAAGACTCAACAAAATCAACACGAAAGATCCTCCCATATCTAGAAATCCCGCAAACCAGATTCCCCAAAGAATCTAGGATTTCGCAAGCATTTTTTTTAAAGCTCACCTCGAAACCGTCATCGGTAAGCTGGGAAACAGAAAGCAAATTGTACTATAGTTTACTCACTAAGGCAACATCTTTTAAAATAAATGAATCATTAACGCGCACAGTACCTTTGGCGATGACGCGCCTAGAAGAAGCATCTCCGAAGGTGATAGTCTCATCACCTGGAGCACAGGCTAGGGAAGAGAACCAACGGGAGTCTCTGGTCATGTGTTGAGAATAGCCGGAGTCAACAAGCCAAACCTCTCCCTTCCCTGCCCGGCGAACGTGAGTCAAATAGAGAGAGATGGCTCAGTACTGGGATAAATTAAAAGAGATTTTGGAACTCAATGCTGAGTCACATGTTGAGCAGAAGTTGTCACACACGACTGACCTCTAACTACCCTACGCTCTCTGTCACTCAAAAAGCCAGAAGGTCTATGTGCAAACCTGAAGCTGTCGCTGTGTCCAACTGCTTTGGAAGAGCGAGTCGGAGCACTGGCAACATGCTGATTTTGCCGTGGGTAGCATCTCGACGGAGGAAACGAGATCTACCCTCAGGACGGCGGATATCATGACCAGAGGCATATCGAGGACGAAAACCAGAAAACTCAGAAAAATCATGTCCTCGATGCTGCCCAAATCCATCAACAGAAGCAACGCTCGACATCGTGTTGGTCTTAGGTGCACTCAAGTCTGGGGCTGACCCTGAATACGCCTAAGTGCCTAAACACGGTCTCTTCGCACGATTTTAGCGCGCTTGAAGCATCTCTCGATCAAATGTCCATCCTTCTGACAAAAGGTACAATGATACTTCACCTTCTGAGAGGTAGAAGTAGCATGATAGCGCTTCACCTTCTGAGAGGTCGAAGCAACAGGTGGATCCACCTTACTGTCAGAAATCCCTTGGACAAAGCACGCAGATTTGAACTCAACCTTTTTGGTTCTGGGCTTGACCTCGATCACACCTGCTGCTATGGGTCTAAGAACAGCAGGTGGATGCCTCCTAACATCCTCAGAAAATCGTATCCTAGACCTTGATTGAATTTGCAAATCTTGGATTGGTCTAGAATAAGATTTAGTTTTAGTTTTTCACAACTATTGCATGGTGAGCTAACAGGGTCCTTAGTCGCATATTGAGCCAACCTGTTGTTATGGTCAATCATTTCTTGAAATTGTTTAGAGACAGATTCAAGTTCAGCAGTTAATTTAGGAAAATTTGTGCAAGATACAATGGGCTCAAGCAAAGAAGCATGCAATTTAGCAATTTTATGATCTGCCTTCTTTAAGATCATTTTCAGGTTATTGTAATTTTCACTTGTCTCAGACAGATCGAGAACCATAGTGTAAAGACCTCTAAAAGCATTTTCCTTATTCTCACATGAGGTGCAAGAGGTAGTCTCAATAATAGTAGATGAAAGAGCAGCAGTTCTAGTCATCTCTAATTCAGCTAAAACACTAACATTCTCCACCTTAAGCAAATCAAGTTCAGAAGACATACTATCAAGAGAGATCCTTAGCTTCTCCATGTCACCAAGCAAAGAAGTACACATATCACATTCGTCACGGGAGGGAGCAGATATAAGTGAAGTAAGCTCCCGTGACAATCTCTCTACTTCCTTCTCCAACTCACTACACCTAGCTCTAGATCTAGCATGAAATTTTCCTAGCTTAAGAAAAGCATCATTGAGCTGGTCATAGGAGGGATATACCTCATCGGAGTCAGAGTAGAGCTCGCTGTCGCTGATGTCGCCCTCAAGGGCCATGAAGCACATACCGGTGAAGTCGTCACCATACTTGGGTTCTTGATCATTCTTCCCATCATCGTCACTCCACCCCTCCACCTCGCTGAGGTCGATGTCGTTGAAGGCGGTGAGGACGCGGTGGAAGAGCTTCTTGGCTTTGCCGAGGTCGCGGAATTTGTTCCCTTTGCCTGGGGACTTCTTGTTGCAGTTCTTGTTGATGTAGTCGTTCTTGCTCGGACCGCTGTAGTCGTTCTTGCCCTTCTCTAGTTTGGGGCAGTTAGCCCGAATGTGGTTGGGGCTACCACACTCGAAGCAAATCATGGGCCCTCCTCTCTTTCTGTCTCTCACCCTCTTGTATGCATGGGAGAATTTTCTGGCTAGGAGGGCTAATTGGTTTTCTGGGAGTTGGTCTAATTGATCATCATCTAACTCACAAAGAGCAGCAAGAGAAAATCCAGAAACCACATCAGAAGAGGACTGGGATCGGTGATCAAAGCCATCGACTGTGACCTCGACTTGTGAGAGACAATGTCAGTATCGTGAGTCTTGAGGCGTGAATACAACGCATCAAGACTCAAAGTTGAAAGATCCGTCGTGTCCTTGATGGTGGTCACTTTCATCTCCCAAACGCGCAAATCCAAAGCCGAAAGCATTTGACGAGCGTTGTCCGAGTCGGGGTATGTGAGACTCTCCAACGAGCATTTCAAACTTGTTGTAATCTTGCTTGAACTAGTCCTGTCGTACTGTCTTAATTTGGGTGGTGCCCTCATGGTAAGCATCGAGGGTCACCCAAATGTCGAAGGTCAACGAAAGATGAGAAATGCGATCAAACTCGTTTCGGCTCAAGCCTTGGATGATGATGTTCCTTGCCGTAGCATTCACCTCAACATCGGACATGTTTGCCACATTGATGTTCTCATCGGAGAAACTCAGTGAGCATAAGCTTTATGCTAAGTTTAGCAAGTATGAATTTTGGCTAAAGGAAGTCACTTTCCTAGGACATGTTATGTCTACAGGAGGAGTTGTCCTCTGTGTGGAGATAGCAAGGTGAGTACAAACTTTAATGAGGAATGGGGTCCCGATCTTCCGATAGGATGATAACTATCGATTTTGGTGGAGATGACTCTTGCGATCCGACTACAACCGTACGACGTCTCTTGCGCCTTAGCAATCACTGAACCACACTCCAAGTCGTTATCAACCGTGCCAAGAACGCGGTTGATCTGACCACGAAGGTGTATTCCTGCATGCAACCGAAGAACACACAAGAACAAGATAACAAGCAATCTGAAATTGCAAATATTTATATTGAGTTCAAAAGGTGGGATTCCGCAGACGTTTTTTACAAGTGGTTGTCCGACACAACTGAAGAACAAGAGTTTTCACAATGGAAAACTAAGCAAATGAAATCCAAGAAAACTAGAAGGGTGCAAACTCCTTAAATAGGGGAGCCGCACAAAACTAAGAAATAAGGGGTGGTACTATTTATGGTACTATTGACATGAATAGTGCGACTGTAAACAGTACGGGACTAGAGAGGGGCGCCTTCCTCTTGGGCTCAAGCATTACAAGGCCTAATTTGGCCCAAACAGGTGGTGCAACACCTTCTTTTGATGATTACAATGTATGCAGAAGGAATTTGGAGGTGAGACTAGATTCATTGGAAAGAGGACAAGAAAATCTTTCCATCAAGTACTCACTCATCCCAAACGGGCTCCGGATGCGAATTCTATGCATATTGGAAGTTAGTCCTGTGAGGCTGAATCAGCGTCGGGTTATTTTGGCGATTGCGACATGACCAAAAAGTTTCTGAAGCTGAGGCCTTACACATTGGATGGATCATGGAATAAGCTTGCCAACAAGCACAAGAACACCTAAATCGGACTCCGTTTGTCAAAGTTATGGCTGTTTTATTTCAGACTTGTTGGGCTGTCCCGAACCGAATCCAAATTGGGTTCTGAGTTGATTTCGAGTTTGCTTTCGGTTGGGCTAGAGAAAATTCTGAATTGGGCTTGGAAACCTCATGCAAAACATGGGCTTTAAGGTCTTTGACCTCTCTCGTTTTGCTCTCCCACTGCATGGCTTCTCCTTGACTTTATTCTTCCTTGTTTTTCTCCATTGCTTTGGCACCGACCTCCCTCTCAGTTCGAAAGTATTCCATTTGTCAAAACAGAGAATGAACAAAGTAGTGACATGAGGTAGTATTCTATTCTCATAAATAACATTGGTAGTAAAAGATAGAAATGAATTCACCTTTTGTTCAATCTTGATATTGGGTGTTATGGTCATATGCGTTTGTGGTGTGGTCACATCATCCTCCCCTTCTTGACAAAAAACCGTCCTCGGTTTTAACAAATATGTAGCCTCATGTATTGTGTGATCTTGATCATAAATCTCAGTATATAACAATAGACGTAACGAACTCTCATTATGTAATATCATAAGTCCTTTACTAAACAAAGTGAAACCTGTTTGAAACGAACTCACCTGATAATTTAAGTGATGCGTAGGAGCTCTTGTAATTAGAACAACAAGCATAACAAATATGGTTGTATCCATAAAATACATGTTATCATCCTTCCCCTCTTGAAAACAAAGCCGTCCTCGGATTTTGATAAGCTGAAAATAGGGTAACAAAGAAACCAAGGTGTATGCATGGTATATGTATATATCATCCGTTTTAGTAGTTCTTCGTTGTTGCACAATTAAAGTTATAAAACAGCAACGATCATAAAAGCTCATTGTATTATTAACCCAAGAGTAATCATATATGTTAATGAGCAAATCAAATTTTCTCACACAACAATTATTGCAACTAGTTTTGCAAATTTAAGTGAAGCATTTAAGCAATTCAAATATCTGAAGTTGTAAACTTGCAATGGTGGCACATATGGGCAAAGCTACACCTTTTGGAATCAAGCAAAGTTCATCCAGATATAATCATATCTCAATTGAGCAATAACAAATTTATCTAGCAAGGGTGAAAAGATTTGTAAGTTCTTCTATAATTTATCATCTTTATTCGGATTATCCATACTAGATGGTGCAAAACGAGATGAACACATAGGCATTGGATGGGTACTAAATTTTACTTCCATCTCACATTTAACATGATTCAGCATACAAGAATTGTTGTCCCAAACATCAAGTTTTAATTCATCCATGTGATCGCAAGTTATGCATATTCGATATATAAGAAATTGATTTTATACACCATAATCTCTAATCAAATTAAACTTATACCTAGGGGTGTAGGTACTAAACAAGAATTTCGAACATGCAAGTTCAGAAACTTTCTCCATAATCTCCAATCAAATTAAACTTATACCCAGGGGTACCGAGGAATTCAATGATAGGTCTTTCTAGGGCCTTACTCTAGTTGGTTGACTGTGGGCTATGGTGGCACACTACTAAATACTTTTGTTTATTTACTTGTTTTCTATTGCACTTTAATTTAATACTTACATTTATTTGGCTGGTCGGCCATATATTGTAAA
Source organism: Dendrocalamus latiflorus (assembly GCA_017311315.1). NCBI lineage: Eukaryota > Viridiplantae > Streptophyta > Magnoliopsida > Poales > Poaceae > Dendrocalamus > Dendrocalamus latiflorus. The sequence goes on along the minus strand of CM029615.1, from coordinate 16,870,594 downwards.
CTCTATTATGCATCACTTATATATTGCCCCTTTGTTGTAAATTAATTATATACGATGTGTATGGATGTGATCTCTATGTTGTGAATGTGTATACTATACGCTGATCATGGCTGTAGAATCGGAAATGGCAACAGAGGGGGAGTGAATGGTGCCTTCAAACCCCCCCCCCCCAAGTATCCACGGCATTTCCTTCTCCGATAGCTATAAAAGCTATGAAGAAAGGATATGAATGCTCACTGGAAGAGCAAAGCTCGACTTGACTAAATCTTCTCTGAAGAAACAAAAGAAACAGGACAGAGTAGTAAGGACTCAGTCGAGTCCATTCTGCTGACACACAAACAAAACAGTCAACTCCAAAAACCCAAAAGAAAACCTGCTGCATACTAGCTTCACCAAAGACTAAAAATAATTTCTACAGCTGAACTTGACTCAAGACTACAGAGCTTCAAAAACCACACAGCAAAATCAAAATGCAGAGCACTAAATTGAAACGAGCTGGACTGCAATCAAAAATCACAAACAAAAGGCCAAAAAAGGAAACACAGCTACAAACTGCATGACCAAGAGCTGAAAACTTAAAATATCACACACAGCAGAACAACTAGACTGAAGACAGACTTAGAAAGAAGAGAAACTGAAAATGAGAAATAAACAAGCACCCTGAAGGACTGCATGCTGTCGGCACAGCAAGAGACAAAATCATAACCGAAAATCAGTACACAGAAACAGCTGGGAAAACTAATCAAAAATAAGGAGTAGAGAAATAAACTCAACAAAACAGCAAAGGAAACAGGCGTGAAAAGCCAGCTAGTGGTGCGGCTTGGCCCCGGTCAGACCGCTGGCAAGCTCACAGTCTGACCGGAGGTGACTCCTTGGAGACACGGTTGACAACCTATTGGTTTGACTGCTGAAACAAACCAAAGAAGGAAGCAAAAATAGCAGGAAGGCAGACCCGAACTGAAAGGAAACTGAAAAGGACAGAAAGAGTAAAACAGCAAGAACTGGAAAGAAAACAGCAAAGCAAGAAATGCATACTAAAAAGCATGAACCCGAAATCAGAAATTGCAGAACAACAAAAAGGTTGAACTCTGAACAAGCAGTGAGCTGAAACTGACTGCCGTCGAATGCTTTTGCTGGCCGAAAAGTTCATGAACTGCAGTAAATACTTTTAACCACTGAAAAACAGAGAAATTAACAAAAGAGAATATGTTCTTTTTAGGTCAATCAACCAGGACTATGAACTAAAAAGCAGGAATGACCTCAAGACACAAAGAAATGCAGACCAAGATCACTTAAAATAGAGATTGTTGTTTTTGTCAAAAGGAGAAGCAGGAAAGAACAAACTTCAGATTTCTCATGAATCTTTGATTCTTAACTCATGAAATTTTGCAGTACATCAAGAAATGATCTCACAGCAGAGCAGCACAAATTTGAAGCCAACTTCTAAAGGGAAAAGAAGAACATCAAATGTGCTCTGCCTCAAAACCCTAGATTCTCAGAAACAGAGGAAGTTTGAGCTTTTCAGAAAACTGAAATTAGAGATGGTTTGCTCTCAGGAGTGGCTAGCCAAATGGCTTTGGAGTATCTCCCAGTTCAAAGCAACCCATTTTGCAGCTACTCAACTCAAAGCATTTCCTTCAACCAAAATGAGAAGATGAGGTAAAGAGAATGGAATGGGACTGAACCAACACACAGAGAAGAACACAAATCATCTCAGGCACAGAAATTTCTCATATCAAATCAGAGACATGGGTTATTACATGGAGAGGAATGATTACACATCTCACTATATGCTTCTCAAAGAAGAACACCCTTCCTGAGCTCTCACACACGCAGGAGAATACTACCTATTTTCTTCTCACATGCTACCTATTTTCTTCTCCAGAATACTACCTACCTGCACTCTCTTGCTTTCCCTTGCTAAGTCGAGAGACTTCCACCCTCAATTAGCAAATCAAGAAGTGCAGGCCACTCTCCACTCCATGCCTCTCATCCAAATGAGGCAAGGGTCAAAGTCAACACAAGAAATGGAGGGAAAACCAGCCACTCCACTTATGCTTGGGTCAATTCTCCAAATTGCCCCTCAAGCACCTTCCCGGAAGCTTCCTGCAACCGGCACCTTGACCGTCTAGACCTCGACTCCTTCCTGAGTCTAGTCTCGGTCCGTTCCGTCGCACACAACCGCAACCGACACCCAACAGTCTGGACCTCCGACTCCTCCCTGAGCCTAGTCCCGGTTCTCTCGTCGTCGCCCATCGTGTCCTCCATCGGTAGCTCCAGCTCTGGTTCCTCGTCTCCCGACTCGCAACCACCTCACCAGTATCGATCATCCTCGGTGTACCCGACCGTCTGGACCTCAACATCTCCTGTGCCTAATCCCGGTCCTCCCACGCGTCACCATGGCCTAGCTCCGAAGTCCTGCAGCCACACAGACAAGCAAACCGTCACATAGCACTGCACGAAACAACATAATCAATAATAGCATTAACGAAAAGGTACTCAAGCATGAAATACCCAAATCGACCGATCGAGAAGGAAAACAAGCGTCCTAAGCATTCTCGACCGCAATCGACCAAGTCCAACCGAACCGAACCACGCCATGCACCGACTTGGCGCGAACCAACCAAACCAAACTCAAACTTTCCAGAACATGAGTCAATTACTCATCACAAACATGGGGACACCTCCACATGGTCTCTCAGTGGCACTAGTATGGAACACTGGAAGCATTTAGGCCCCTAAAAATGGTTTGGTAATTAATGAATTTATGTGTATATGAGACTAACACGTTTAATGAGTGTTTAAAAGGTTAAGTCCATAAGTGGATGACAAGATGCAAGCTAAGGATCAATGTGAAGATAAAAAATGGCTCAAGACAAAGGTATACTTAGAATAGGATACCTTTTTCTATTCTTATCGGTCTTAGGAGAAAAGGTGGAAGACCGGATTATAGGTTAAATGTCGTACAATAAAGAGGGATCATAGCAAGAAGCTTGATAGCGTAATTGTTATGCCATTGGGATCAAACAAGGATCATGCATTTAATTAAAAATCTGATTTAATAGCCAAATTTGTGCTCTGTCTGGAAGAGCCATATGTGTGCTTGTTTCATCCCTTATTTCTTGTAGCTCTTATTTGTTATTATTATTGTGATCATTTGCTTGATATAGAGCTAGTGTTGATACTCTACTTAACTTAACTAGAATTGTGTAGGCATTAAGTGCTTTACATTCTTGTTGTGTTAAAATTCTAGAGAATTAATTAAAGAAAAGAAAATTTAAAATCTCCTATTCACCCCCTCTAGTCAGTTATCCTTGATCCTACAAGTGGTATCAGAACTTGTTCTCTCATTATTAGACTTAACCATCTAGAGAGAAAGTGATGAGGACATCCTTTCCATGCATACAACCATGCCGACTCCATATCAAACTGAAACTATGATACAAGGACCAATGACTAGAGCGCGAGCACGTCAGCTTAACCATCAGGTGAATGCGTTCCTAAGTTTGCATACAAATGTTTCAAAGAATGGAATACTACTTAATTCTTGTGATGATTTAATTGTCCTTAGGAACCATGGGGAAGAACCACATGAGCTCAAGTATAGAAGTGGAACCGTCAAGCGCAAACCAAGTCCTGTTCACGAGTTTGACTCGGATTCGGCCTTGTTGACAACGCCTACTTCAAACGGCCGTAACTTTTGATCCAGAAGGTTTCTCAGGGCCCATGAGTACTTGTTGGAAAGATCTTGAAGTCTACTTTCAGATGGATCCGGCCTCACCTCCAAATTCCATCCGAGTCGACCAGAAACTGCAAAACAATTCACGTCGCTTTTTCCAGTCCGAGTCAAAGTGGGCCTTGGGCCTTGTAATTCGAGTCCTATTCGGCTTCCTTGTGTTTTGGCCGACCCTTCACCTTCCGTGACCCTTAAATAGGCAGCCGCACCCTCTTCTAGGGTTTGGGTTTTGTTTAGACTAAGTTAGCTTTTGCTGCTTTGCCTTGTACTCGCGCGTGTCGGCTAGACCGCCCGAATACTTGTCTTCGGAACCCCACTGTTTTCCTGATTCAGATTGAATCTTACATCGTTATTTGCAATTGAGTTGCTGTTCATCTTGTTCTTGCTTGTTCTTCGATTGCTTGCAGGAACGAGAACCCTCGTGGTTAGGTTGATCGTGCGCCGACAAGGTCACGAACAATCTCTGGAGTTGGTGTATCGATCGCTAAGGCGCAACGTCCTTGGATGGTTGTAGTCGGGTCGTCAACGTCACCTCCTTCCCCAATCGAATCTACCACTCTCATCGAAAGATCGGGACCCCTAGTCCTATCAGTTGGTATCAGAGCTCAAGGTTGATCGGTGAGAGATCTTATCTAGTCTTTGCAATTTTTTTTACCTACAGTCCAGAAAACCCAAAAAAAAAATAGTAGATCTATTCCCCAAAATCCGAAACAATTTGTGCCTTTATCTATTGCTGCATAGTCTTTGTTTGTTGAGTCTTCGGTTGCATCGTCGTGTCCTTTGCTGGTCTTAGTGTCTAGTTCCTTTAGAGTTTCGAGTTCTGTTCACGATTTGGTCTCACCGCTGTAGTTAGATCCGAACTGCCACGGTGGGGGAAGGAAAGGAGGAGGACTCGATTTCTAGGGAGGCTTTGCCCTAGTTGGTTTCGGAGTAGGCCACGATCTCAGAGTTGGTTTCGGAGTAGGCCACAATCTCAGAGTTGGTTTCGGAGTAGGCCACAATCTCAGAGTTGGTTTCGGAGTAGGCCACAATCTCAGAGTTGGTTTCGGAGTAGGTTTCAACCGCGTCGTGTGTTAAAAAAAAAAAAAAAGAGTGAAAAAAAAAGGAAGAAACAGGCAGCCGCATTTAAAAGAGCCGCGGCCAAAAAAAAAAAAAAAAAAAAAAAAGAGGAGAGAGAAATAGCTAACTTTTGCATACGATGAAAAACAGGCAGTCTGGAAAAACTGGAGATTTCAGATCCGCGTAAGCCACCAGGCACATACGCGGCAGCTTCGACCCCAAAAAACATCGTTTAGGGCCTCAAAACGGGCCCGCAAACCGAGGAAAAATCAAGTTTCTCAGATTTCGCTCAAAATTGACAGAGCCCTTCTGCACGTGATTCTAAGGTACCCTGTGAAGACGGCACCCTTTTTCGAGCTACAGAACTCCGTGTGCAGCGCCATCTAGTTTCTTTCTGCACGGTGTGTCTTCGTTTGTGTTCTAGGCTCGCGTCTCTAGTACGGTCTAGCCTAGGACCAGCACGGTGCCGTCGTTGAGCGATTATTCAACTTGCTTTGACTAATGTGGTTCTAGTTATCCTTTGTTCACTCTCAGCCCACCTATAGCTCCACAGATTTGGCTACCACCTCACAGGGACTAGCGACCAAGGCAGCGATACACTCAATTTCCAGGAGATATTGTCTTGACTTGTCGGCTGCCATCACCTCCTGCTCGCTGTGGTAAGAACTTGTAAGAGCTTGACAGAACAGGTTGAGAGTGTGCGACTTGATTTAACCACATCCCAGTAGTTGTGAGGGCATAACCTGCAGTTTTATTATTTTTATCTTCTTGGTTTGTTTCTTGTGTTCTTCTAACAATGTCAGGGGAATCGGAGGACCTGCGGGCAGCGCAACATTCCCCTCGGACTAGGGGCATCATACAACACTTTGAGCGCCAAATGAAGCTGCACACTGAGGGACTTGATGAGGATGTACGGGTCACCAACGAACGCCTTGGCCAATTGGAGGCCGCGCAGATCGACACCAACACTACGCTTGCAACATTGGAGGCTTCCGTTGGCACCGTCAACGTGTCACTTGCTGAGATTTTGAGACGTCTTGATGAGAGGGGCCGTGCATCTCCCGCTGCACCAACTCAGCGTACTCGTGCCAATATTGGTGTCTTGGGCAGCAGGGTGGACGAAAATGGTGGAGACGACTATGCGGCTGACACTGAGATTGATGATGATGAGGACGCTCACCGTCATCGTCAACCACGCCGGAATGAGGTACGTGACAATGATGAATCGCTTGGTAAGATTAAGTTCACTATACCACCTTTTGATGGAAAATATAACCCTGATGCTTATATCACTTGGGAATTGGCTGTCGATCAGAAATTTGCTTGTCATGCATTCCCTGAAAACAAAAGGGTTAGGGCTGCTACTAGTGAGTTTACTGATTTTGCGTCTGTTTGGTGGAGTGAATATTGTAAGAAAAATCCTTTCACCATACCACAAACTTGGGATGCATTAAAAAGAATCATGCGAGCTATATTTGTTCCCTCATATTATGCACGTGATTTGTTACATAAGTTGCAACAATTGAGGCAAGGTAGTAAAAGCGTAGAGGAATATTTTCAAGAATTGCAAACAGGCATGCTGCGTTGTGACTTAGAGGAAACTGAGGAAGCCGCTATGGCTAGGTTTATGGGTGGTTTGAATCGGGAAATTCAGGACATCTTAGCTTACAAGGAATATAATTCTATCACTCGTTTATTTCATCTTGCTTGTAAAGCTGAAAGAGAAGTACAGGGACGACGCGCGAGCACTAGGACTAATGTTTCTGCAGGTCGTGGAAATATTTGGTCTCAACGTGCATCTGCCGCACCATCAAGCCAACCCCCTGCACCTTCTTCCTCCAACAGCAAGCCACGGTTTTCATCATCAAATTCGGCATCTCGGGCATCTGAAGCAACAAAGGGGACAGCCCAAGCACATGCAAAGAGCTCTTCGTCCGTTGCATCTACGGGGCGAACGAGGGATATCCAATGTCATCAATGTAAGGGGTATGGCCATGTGAGGAGTGAGTGCCCAACCAAGCGTGTTCTGATTGTGAGAGATGATGGTGGGTATTCTTCTGCTAGTGATTTGGATGAGGATACATATGCTATGCTTGCAGCTGACCATGCAGGTAGTGGGAAGGAGCAAGAAGAAGAGCACATTGGTGCTGAAGATGCAGAGCGCTATGAGAGCCTCATTGTGCAGCGTGTGTTGAGTGCACAAATGGAGAGGGCGGAGCAAAATCAGCGGCACATCCTTTTCCAAACAAAGTGCGTCGTGAAGGAACGTTCATGCCGAGTGATAATTGATGGAGGGAGCTGCAACAACTTGGTGAGCTCCGATATGGTGGAGAAGCTTGCGTTGAACACCAAACCTCACCCACACCCTTACTACATTCAATGGTTCAATAACAGCGGCAAGGTGAAGGTAACACGAATGGTGAGAGTAAATTTTGCTATTGGTTCTTATCACGATGTTGTAGAATGCGATGTTGTCCCTATGCAAGCATGCTCTATGCTGTTAGGTAGACCGTGGCAATATGATAAAGATTCACTGCATCATGGTAAGACAAACCAATATTCTTTTGTGCATCATGACAAGAAAATTGTGTTACATCCTATGTCTCCTGAAGCTATTTTCAAAGATGAGATTGCTAGAGCTAGTAGAGAGAAAAATCAGGAGCATAATAGGAGTGAAAATCAGATTGTTGCAAGTGAACTTGAGCAACATAAAAAGAAAAACTCTAAATCTGTTCATGAGATGAAAAATGAGATTAAATTGAAAGGTGCATGTTTTCTTGCTACTAAGTCTGATGTGAATGAGCTGGATGCTAGTACTTCTATTTGCTATGCCTTACTTTGCAAACAAGCTTTATTTTCATTCGAGGAGGTACCTTCTTCTGTGCCTCCTGCTGTCACTAATCTTTTGCAGGAGTACATGGATGTCTTTCCGAAGGACGTGCCACCAGGGCTACCACCAATGCGAGGGATTGAGCACCAGATTGATTTGATTCCCGGGGCATCTTTGCCCAATCGTGCGCCATACAGGACCAATCCGGAAGAAACTAAGGAGATTCAACGTCAAGTTCAAGAATTGCTTGATAAAGGTTATGTGCGTGAGTCTCTTAGTCCTTGTGCTGTTCCGGTAATTTTAGTGCCTAAGAAAGATGGATCATGGCGTATGTGTGTGGACTGTAGAGCGATCAATAACATTACCATTAGATATCGTCACCCTATTCCTAGGTTAGATGATATGCTTGATGAATTAAGTGGCTCTATTGTCTTCTCTAAAGTTGATTTGCGTAGTGGATACCACCAAATTCGCATGAAATTGGGAGATGAATGGAAAACAGCATTTAAAACTAAGTTCGGTTTGTATGAGTGGTTAGTAATGCCATTTGGTTTAACTAATGCACCTAGCACATTCATGAGATTAATGAACGAGGTTTTGCGTGCTTTCATTGGTAAATTTGTAGTGGTCTATTTTGATGATATATTGATATATAGCAGATCACTAGAGGAACACCTTTGCCATTTACGTGCTGTTTTTGATGCTTTACGTAATGCACGTTTATTTGGTAACGTTGAGAAGTGCACATTTTGCACGGATCGAGTCTCTTTTCTTGGCTATGTTGTTACTCCACAGGGCATAGAAGTTGATCAAGCCAAGGTTGAGGCAATACAGAGTTGGCCGACTCCTAAAACGGTCACGCAGGTGCGAAGTTTTCTAGGACTTGCTGGATTCTATCGTCGTTTTGTGAAGGATTTCAGCACCATCGCTGCACCATTGAATGAGCTCACTAAAAAGGGGGTGCCGTTTACTTGGGGGAATGCACAGGAAGACGCCTTCAACACATTGAAAGATAAGTTAACACATGCACCATTACTTCAACTTCCAGATTTTAGTAAGACTTTTGAGCTAGAATGTGATGCTAGTGGAATTGGATTGGGTGGTGTGCTGTTGCAAGAAGGTAAACCTGTGGCATACTTTAGTGAAAAATTGAGTGGGCCTAGTTTGAACTATTCTACTTATGATAAGGAATTATATGCTCTAGTTCGAACTTTAGAGACATGGCAACATTATTTATGGCCCAAAGAATTTGTCATTCATTCTGATCATGAGTCATTAAAGCATATTAGAAGTCAAGCAAAATTGAACCGTAGGCATGCAAAGTGGGTTGAATTCATAGAGTCTTTTCCTTATGTCATAAAACACAAAAAGGGAAAGGAGAATGTTATTGCTGATGCATTGTCTAGGAGATATACCATGCTCTCACAACTTGACTTCAAAATTTTTGGATTGGAAACAATTAAGGAGCATTATGTTCATGATGATGATTTTAAAGACGTGTTGCTGCATTGCCAAGAGGGAAAAACGTGGAATAAATTTGTTCTAAATGATGGATTTGTGTTTAGAGCTAACAAATTATGCATTCCAGCTAGCTCCGTTCGTTTGTTGTTGTTACAGGAAGCGCATGGAGGTGGGCTGATGGGGCATTTTGGAGCGAAGAAGACGGAAGACATACTTGGTAGTCATTTCTTTTGGCCAAAGATGAGACGTGATGTGGAACGTTTTGTTGCTCGCTGCACTACGTGTCAAAAGGCTAAGTCACGACTTAATCCTCACGGTTTGTATATGCCTCTACCTGTTCCTAGTGTGCCTTGGGAAGATATTTCTATGGACTTTGTTTTAGGACTGCCTAGGACAAAGAAGGGGAGGGATAGCATAGTTGTTGTTGTGGATAGATTTTCTAAGATGGCACACTTCATACCATGTCATAAAAGTGATGATGCTACCAATATTGCTGATTTGTTCTTTCGTGAAGTTGTTCGTTTGCATGGTGTGCCAAATACAATAGTTTCGGATCGTGACACTAAATTCCTTAGCCATTTTTGGAGAACTTTATGGGCTAAATTGGGGACTAAGCTGTTATTTTCGACTACGTGTCATCCCCAAACTGATGGGCAAACTGAAGTTGTGAATAGAACTTTATCTACCATGCTTAGGGCTGTTTTGAAAAAGAACATTAAAATGTGGGAAGAATGCTTGCCTCATATTGAATTTGCTTATAATCGTTCGCTGCATTCTACTACAAAGTTGTGCCCTTTTGAGATTGTCTATGGCTTTGTGCCTCGTGCTCCTATTGATTTGCTACCACTTCCATCTTCGGAGAAGTTAAATTTTGATGCTAAACAGCGTGCTGACTTGATGTTGAAATTGCATGAGACAACCAAAGAAAATATTGAACGCATGAATGCTAAATATAAACTTGCTGGTAGTAAAGGAAGGAGGCATTTAACTTTTCAACCGGGTGATTTAGTTTGGTTGCATTTGAGAAAAGAAAGATTTCCTGAATTGAGGAGGTCTAAGTTGATGCCTAGAGCTGATGGTCCTTTCAAAGTGTTGGAAAAGATTAATGACAATGCATATAAACTTGAGTTGCCTGCAGATTTTGGGGTTAGTCCCACCTTTAACATTGCAGATTTGAAGCCATACTTGGGAGAAGACGATGAGCTTGAGTCGCGGACGACTCAAATGCAAGAAGGGGAGGATGATGAGGACATCCTTTCCATGCATACAACCATGCCGACTCCATATCAAACTGAAACTATGATACAAGGACCAATGACTAGAGCGCGAGCACGTCAGCTTAACCATCAGGTGAATGCGTTCCTAAGTTTGCATACAAATGTTTCAAAGAATGGAATACTACTTAATTCTTGTGATGATTTAATTGTCCTTAGGAACCATGGGGAAGAACCACATGAGCTCAAGTATAGAAGTGGAACCGTCAAGCGCAAACCAAGTCCTGTTCACGAGTTTGACTCGGATTCGGCCTTGTTGACAGCGCCTACTTCAAACGGCCGTAACTTTTGATCCAGAAGGTTTCTCAGGGCCCATGAGTACTTGTTGGAAAGATCTTGAAGTCTACTTTCAGATGGATCCGGCCTCACCTCCAAATTCCATCCGAGTCGACCAGAAACTGCAAAACTATTCACGTCGCTTTTTCCAGTCCGAGTCAAAGTGGGCCTTGGGCCTTGTAATTCGAGTCCTATTCGGCTTCCTTGTGTTTTGGCCGACCCTTCACCTTCCGTGACCCTTAAATAGGCAGCCGCACCCTCTTCTAGGGTTTGGGTTTTGTTTAGACTAAGTTAGCTTTTGCTGCTTTGCCTTGTACTCGCGCGTGTCGGCTAGACCGCCCGAATACTTGTCTTCGGAACCCCACTGTTTTCCTGATTCAGATTGAATCTTACATCGTTATTTGCAATTGAGTTGCTGTTCATCTTGTTCTTGCTTGTTCTTCGATTGCTTGCAGGAACGAGAACCCTCGTGGTTAGGTTGATCGTGCGCCGACAAGGTCACGAACAATCTCTGGAGTTGGTGTATCGATCGCTAAGGCGCAACGTCCTTGGATGGTTGTAGTCGGGTCGTCAACGTCACCTCCTTCCCCAATCGAATCTACCACTCTCATCGAAAGATCGGGACCCCTAGTCCTATCAGAAAGGATAGCTAGTGAGGGATTTGCTATAGGAAAGGCACTTTTCTTTGATGGATCAAATTATGCTTATTGGAAAATTAGAATGTCTATTTATCTTAAGGCCATGAGTCCGAATATTTGAAAAATCGTATAAAGCCATGAGGCTACGTCATGCCTCATGTTGGACCGAAATGGCGACAGAGGGGGGGGGGTGAATGTCGTCTCTTAAAAGGTCGTCCCCCCTGAAAGTACCCACAAAGGAGCTGTCTCTCCAGTAGCTACTGAGCTAAGAAGAGAGCATAAAAACCCGAGAAAATCTGAACCAAGCAACGATGAGCACTCACAAACAACCTCTTTTCAATAACTATTATGAGCTGTGAAAAGATCTTATGTGAGCTCATGGACTTACTGGAAGAACATGAGAAACAGGGACCAAGGCATTAAGAGAAAGATCTGGAAGGCAAACCCTATAAACAAAAATCAAAAGCAACTAAGCCTGAAAAAGGGGGCCGGTCAGACCGCCATGGGAGGGCCGGTCTGACCGGGCTTAAGCCGCCGGTCTGACCGCCAGTGTTGCCCCGGTCTGACTGGCTGAAATACACCGGTCTGACCACCCGACAAGTTCAGACAACAGAAGTGCTGAATTTCAGACAGCAGATTTGGAACTTCTTACAAATGCCAAATTGAAGAGCTTCCTTTTGGTTTCTCTACCCAGAACAAGAGGAATATAACCAAAATAGCGAGAGATATCAAAAGAACCAAGAGAAAGCAACTTAAAACAAGTAATTTCAGTTTTGAGCCTAAATCTGAAAATTACAGAGAGCATCAACAAAACTTAAATTCCCACTTCCTCTTTGATCCTTTGGCCCTGAAATTTTGAGGATAGCTACTAAATAGCCTCAGACCTCAACATGCCAAGTTTCATGCCATCTCTAAAAGGGAAACAAGAAAAATACCAAAACCCTAGAAATGAGGTGAACTTGCAGAGAACTATCCCAAATCTCAAATTCCCAGTTAACCTTTGATTCTTTGCACATGAGATTTTGCAATTAAGTTAGCAAAAATCTAAGGACATCCCAGCAAGAATCTCAGGCCATTTCCTCAAGGGAATCAAGAAACTCATCAAAACCCTAGAAATGGCAGGATGAACAGAGGAGACCAAAACTCAAAAACTGAAATCAAGAAGGGACTCTTGGGATTTTAACTGATCAAATGATCTTGAGGCACTATCCCAACAAATAGCAACCCATTTTGGTACTCCTCAACAAGAAACAACACGAAAACAAAAATCTCAAAAATCAGTCATAGAGAGCATCGAAGAGAATACAGAACACGGGAGAAAAACTCAGTGATTTCATTCCAAGCAAACAAGGGTTACATAGGAGTCCCCATACGCATGGACATTAGAACAAGAGGAATGATTACAAAGGACTCAATCCATCCTCACCCTCTCCTCAACTCAAGAAACCAAGAACACTACATGCTTCCTGGGAGACACAACGTACAGAGGGTGATGAGGCGCTGGGGTCCCGATCTTCCGATAGGATGATAACTTCGATTTGGAGGAGAACGACTGATGAGGACATTTCTATTACACATTCTTCATCCACTCCAAGTGTGCATGACAAAGCTAGTGATGAGGCTCCAAAAGGTCCTATGACAAGAGCAAGAGCTAAGCTACTTCAACAACAGGTGCTTTTGTTTCTTAGAGAGTCTTCCATTACGTTAGATGAGAATAGCATACTACCTAATGCAAATATATTATGTGTTCTCAGATTTGAAGCAACAGAAGATCAAGTGGAGAAGGACCAATTGGCCACGAGTCATGAGAGGAAAGAAGCCCATGCAATGGGAGAGCAAAAGGGAGGAGCCCAAGGACTTAAACCACAAGTTTTGGATAAGATTTTCAAGCCAAATTCAGACTTCCCACGTGCTCAACCCAATTCAAACTCGGATTCAACTCGGATTCGGTTCGGGACAGCCTGATAGGCAGTTACTAAAAAAGGCCATAACTTTCACAAACGGAGTCCGATTCAGGTGTTCTTGTACTCGTTGGAAAGATAATTTCAAGGGCTACGCAATGGATCTGGTCTCACCTTCAAATTCGTCACGGATAAAAAGTTATGATCAAAACAATATGACGGGTGAAAACTGTAGTTTCCTTTTTGTGAGAGTTCGTATCTAAAACCATGTAGGGTTGAGTTGTAATTGGTTTGGGGATCATATGGACGTCCCAAGGGGCTATATAAGCCTTGTAATGGCAGCCTTTAGGGCTTAGACCACGTTTGAGAAAAATCAATCTACTAAAGTTTGTTCGAGTTTAGCATTGCTGCCGAAGTTCCATAGGGAATTAGGAGCGTTCTCTTCAATCAAGATTGTTCAGCCTTTCCGTTGGGAATTGGGTGCACGATTGATCTTCGCTTGGTGGTCGGTGAAATCAACACGAGTGTGTTTTGGCGGATTAAAGAGTGTTCGTCCCTTGCATTGGCATTGGAGGATCTTTACGATTCATCAAGACTCCCGTGATTCTTCCTGATCATGGTCCGGAGTAGCATCGAAAGTGTGCAAACACCTCTGTTTGACCATCAGTTTGGGGATGACAAGTTGTGCTGAATAACAACTTCGTCCCCAGTTTACCCCAAAGCGTCTTCCAGAAGTAGGTCATGAACTTCACGTCGCGATCCGACGTATTAGTACGTGGCACACCATGTAGCCTCACGATCTCTCTGAAAAACAAGTCAGCAATATGCGACGCATTGTCGCTCTTGTGGCACCGAATAAAGTGTGCCATCTTCGAAAAACGATCCACAAAGACAAAAATAGAATCACTCCCCCTTTTAGTTCTAGGCAGTCCTAAAACAAAATCCATACAAATATCCTCCCATGGGACATTGGGAACAGGTAAAGGGGTATACAAACCGTGTGGATGCAACTTCGATTTCGCTTTGCGGCAAGTAATGCATCGCTGCACATACCTTTGCACATCTCGCCTCATCTTAGGCCAACAAAAATGATCGCTCAGCACAGACAACGTCTTCTTACGTCCAAAATGTCCCATCAATCCACCTGCATGTGATTCCTGCAGTAATTAGCAAACGCACGGAGGATTCTGGAATGCATAATTTGTTAGTGCGAAACAAAAACCCATCATGGATGTGAAATTTATCCCAGCCTTTTCCCTCTTTGCAACGTGCATAAGGGACAGAAAAATCATGGTCATGAGCATATAAATCACACACACTCGCTAAACCAGGAACGTGGACTCCTAATTGAGTTAAAAGCACACTTTTCCAAGAAAGAGCATCAGCTACCACATTTTCCTTTCCCTTCTTATATTTCACAATGTAAGGAAACGACTCAATGAATTCGACCCATTTGGCATGTCTACGGTTCAGGTTTGCTTGGCCCTTTAAATACTTCAAAGCCTCATGATCAGAATGAATAATAAACTCTTTTAGGCCATAAATAGTGTTACCAAGTTTCTAACGCACGCACTAACGCATAAAGCTCTTTGTCATAGACCGGATAATTCAATTGAGCACCATTCAGTTTCTCACTAAAATAAGCTACAGGTCTACCCTCTTGCATTAAAACACTGCCAATACCCAGCATCACACTCAATTTCAAAATTTTTAGTGAAATCAGGTAAAACAAGCAACGGTGCTTCAGTCAAGCGTCTCTTAAGTTCAGCAAAAGCATTTTCTTGCGCTACCCCCCCACACAAATTAAAGGGGCAGCGATGGTGCTAAAATCCTTCACGAAACGCCGATAAAAAACAGCGAGACCATGAAAGCTCCTAATCTGACTTACATTCACAGGAGTTGGCCAATTTTTAATCGCTTCAATTTTAGACTCATCTACTTCAACTCCCTGTGCAGAAACAACATAGCCCAAAAAGATGACACGATCTTTGCAAAAAGTGCACTTCTCTATGTTACCAAATAACCTATTCTCACGCAAAACGTGTAGAACTTGTCTAAGATGGTCTATGTGTTCAGATTCAGTGCGACTGTAAATCAGAATATCATCAAAGTACACAACCACAAATTTACCAATAAAATGCCTTAAAACATGATTCATTAAGCGCATGAATGTACTAGGTGCATTAGTTAAACCAAAAGGCATAACTAACCACTCGTACAATCCACATTTCGTTTTAAAGGCTGTTTTCCACTCATCCCCTTCATGCATTCTAATTTGATGGTAACCACTGCGCAAATCTATCTTAGAGAAAATAACAGCACCACTCAATTCGTCTAGCATATCATCTAAGCGAGGTATAGGATGACGATATCGAATTGTGATATTATTAATCACTCGACAATCTACACGCATACGCCATGAACCATCTTTCTTAGAACTAAAATAACAGGAACAACATAAGGGCTTAAGCTTTCACGGACATACCCTTTGGAGAGAAGCTCTTGTACTTGTTTCTGAATTTCCTTTGTTTCCTTGGGATTGGTGTGGTACGGTGGTCGGTTCGGCAGCGACGCTCCTGGAATCAAGTCGATCTTATGTTCTATCCCGCGTATTGGTGGTAGCCCCGCTGGTACCTCCTCTGGAAAGACGTCGCTGAAATCCTGCAAAACAGAAACAACACCACTAGGAAGAGAAGTTATGTCGTTAGTCGAAAGCAATGCGTCTTTGTACAGCAGCACGACGTGCACCAAATTAGGATCCTCGCTGAATTCTCTCATCTCTGATTTGGTGGCTAACATCAGTAAATTCTTCTCTCCCTCACGTTTCTTGTTACTATTGCACTCTCAACGTGCATATCAATTTTTTGCATGGAGGAATTGACAATCTGTTGCGGTGTAAGAGGCTTCAAGATGACATCCATATTGTTCCATCCAAATGTGTAACGATTTGTACGCCCATCGTGAACAGCGGAACGGTCATATTGCCATGGCCGTCCCAAGAGCAAGTGACACACCGTCATAGGCACAACATCGTAGTCCACAGTATCGGTGTACTTCCCAATAGAAAACGTCACACCCACCATATAGTTCACCTTCACTTCCTTTTTGTCGCTCAACCATTGCACATGATAGGACGCGGATGTGGCAAATACTTCAAACCCAACTTAGGACACATATCCTTGCTAGCCAGATTGTGACAACTCCCGCCATCAATGATCACCTTGCACACCTTACCCTTATCAAGCTTTACCCATGTCTAAAACAAATTGCACCGCTGTTCGAGTGATGGCGATGGCATCACACTAAGCACCTTGGGCGTGCAAACAATGGAATACTGCTCAGTGTTAGGAAACTCAGGATCGCACTCACATTGTTCTATGTCATCAGTGTGCAAGACTGCTTGTGCATTACGTGACTTATCATCACTAGCTGAAACATAACCGCCATCCTCTGTGATAAGCATAGTTCTGACATTTGGGCAGTCCCTCTGAAAATGGCGAACGCCCTTGCACTTGTCGCAAATAATGTCACGTGAACGGCCTGTTGACCCCATAGACGAGGTCGCACTAGCAGTGGGCGCCATAGGTCGACGCACCGGTGATGGTGTACTCTCCAGCTTCTTACTTGCGGAACTGCGCATCGCTGAATTGCTTGCAGCTGAAGTGCTCTTGTTTGGTTGGCTATTGTTATATGGCTGCCCGGACTGGCT
Source organism: Dendrocalamus latiflorus (assembly GCA_017311315.1). Classification (NCBI taxonomy): domain Eukaryota; kingdom Viridiplantae; phylum Streptophyta; class Magnoliopsida; order Poales; family Poaceae; genus Dendrocalamus; species Dendrocalamus latiflorus. The sequence continues at coordinate 16,853,710 of CM029615.1, read as the reverse complement.
GAAGAACTTGACCGGGCAGCGAACCGTGCATCTTCAATCACTTGTCTCTCGACTTCACGTGCTTGGTGCAGCAACTCAATCGTATCATTATAGGGATGGTGATTGACAATGCGTTTGACAGCATGATTCATGCCAGCTAGAAATCTCGCTATGGTCTGTTCTTCATTCTTGCGGACATCTGCATGTATCATGATAGTCTCCATTTCTTTATGATGTTCATCAATTGATTTCATACCTTGTCGCAGCCCTGTCAACTTCTCAAATAGTGAGCGCTTGTAGTGGCGAGGTACAAACCGTGCCCGCAAATGCTGTTTCATCTGCTCCCAGGTGATAATCGGTAACTCATGGCGCTCCATGCGCTTACGGATGAACTTCATGAGGACATTTCTATTACACATTCTTCATCCACTCCAAGTGTGCATGACAAAGCTAGTGATGAGGCTCCAAAAGGTCCTATGACAAGAGCAAGAGCTAAGCTACTTCAACAACAGGTGCTTTTGTTTCTTAGAGAGTCTTCCATTACGTTAGATGAGAATAGCATACTACCTAATGCAAATATATTATGTGTTCTCAGATTTGAAGCAACAGAAGATCAAGTGGAGAAGGACCAATTGGCCACGAGTCATGAGAGGAAAGAAGCCCATGCAATGGGAGAGCAAAAGGGAGGAGCCCAAGTACTTAAACCACAAGTTTTGGATAAGATTTTCAAGCCAAATTCAGACTTCCCACGTGCTCAACCCAATTCAAACTCGGATTCAACTCAGATTCGGTTCGGGACAGCCTGATAGACAGTTACTAAAAAGGCCATGAATTTCACAAACGGAGTCCGATTCAGGTGTTCTTGTACTCGTTGGAAAGATAATTTCAAGGGCTACGCAATGGATCTGGTCTCACCTTCAAATTCGTCACAGATAAAAAGTTATGATCAAAACAATATGACGGGTGAAAACTGTAGTTTCCTTTTTGTGAGAGTTCGTATCTAAAACCATGTAGGGTTGAGTTGTAATTGGTTTGGGGACCATATGGACGTCCCAAGGGGCTATATAAGCCTTGTAATGGCAGCCTTTAGGGCTTAGACCACGTTTGAGAAAAATCAATCTACTAAAGTTTGTTCGAGTTCAGCATTGCTGCCGAAGTTCCATAGGGAATTAGGAGCGTTCTCTTCAATCAAGATCGTTCAGCCTTTCCGTTGGGAATTGGGTGCACGATTGATCTTCGCTTGGTGGTCGGCGAAATCAACACGAGTGTGTTTTGGCGGATTAAAGAGTGTTCGTCCCTTGCATTGGCATTGGAGGATCATTACGATTCATCAAGACTCCCGTGAGTATCCATCCTACGTCGAGAAGATCGGGCGACCCCGTATCATCTTGGTATCAGAGCGCGGTTTACTCGGTAGGATCTTTTCCCTTTAAATTTCAGTTATTACTTGCTGTCCTATAGTCCACAAACCAAAAACACAAAAAAAATCCAAACCCTAGTTTTGCATCTGCTATTTTCGTGAGTTTTATTAAGTCTTGATCCATTAGAAATTTTGTTTACGTGCTGATCTTTGTGTTCCTTCGCGTAACTTGATCTTGTGTCCCCATAAAACAAAAAAAGGTAGATTCAATTTACTCTTGAAGTTGAGTCTGTATCCATAACTCCTCTCAGATCAATCTGAGTACAACTCTAGAATCCAAGTCGGTTTTCGTTAGCTGTCCACTTCCGAATCCGTTTGGAAGTTGCCATCCGAAACCAACTCTAAGGAGGTGTTAGTGTTCGCGTTTGCTTCCTTGAACACCATACGGCCGAACACCACACATACGAGCTTCACTTATATCCTTTGAATACTTGAGACTAGTCATTGATATTGCATTGAGGGCTGCTCCTGAATACTTATAGCTGAATATTGGGCTTGTGCATCACCACTCCAGCCGATAAAAAAATTCAAAGTTTAGAGAAAGAGATATCCCTACCTTCCACAAAAGTTTGTGACCCATATACCTTAATAGACTCAGAACAGTGAGTTGAACATATTTGGGTGATTGGCAAGGTAGCAAAAAAAAAAAGAAAAAAAAGGTGAACAAAAAAAAGAGAGAGAAAAAAAAGAGAGGAGGCTGATTGGGTGAGTGGTTCTAGCTCCTATTTGGGTGAGTGATTTGAGCAATCTTGTGCCCTCTATTCTTGTTATTGCAATTGGTTAGCGTCTCTCCTAGTACTTGATGCAAACGAGCTATTGTTCCTATTTGTTCCCATCTAGCTCATTCCTTTGTTGCATTGAGTCACATTGATCTTTGCGTGTGCGTTCATACACTTTACTTATATCTTTTGGATCAGCACATAGGCAATATTTTCTAGCTTGGATTATTACTTAATTTTACAACACCGTGAAATTCAGATCGTGTAGGATAAATACTTCCTAACCAAGCTCCACAAAATATCCTTTGCCGTGCAATTGTGAGTCACTTTTAAATCCGCTCGATCATCACTTGTTATTGTAGCCACCACCAAGTGTAAGTTTCTTTTGGTCTCAATTCACTTCGGAAAGGTAAGGACTTTACTTGGTTGTTGAGGAAAAGTGAGATTGAGTGACTCCACATATTACCCATATATTTGTGGTTTTTGTGTCTTCTTGCTACTAACCATGTCAGGTGGAGACGACAACATGGGAGAGGAGCAAGGTGTGAATTCCCCGGTGACTCGTTTTCAATTCCAAGCTTTGAGGGTGATGTGACCACGCCACATATACATACGACCAAAGTTCCCAAGAATAAACAAAAGGTGAATTCGTTTCTTCGGTTTCAATTTATTTTAAATAAGAATATGATGCTATCTAAAGATGAAAATGTATATTTGTCTAGCTATATAAGAAGGATTGCATTAACGCTACGCGCTCGTGGCTGGGGTCCACCTAAAGGGAAGCCAAATAATATATCAAGACCAAGTCAACGCCTTTCCAAACTCTTGCTCAAGGTCACCACGTCACTTTTGGATCAATTCAAGCAAGAGTTCAAGTGGGACACGTTTTGGAATCCAATTCGGCCTCCAGATCAGTTCGGATTCAGCTTGACAGGTCCAACTTCAAACAAGCATAACTTTCACATACGGAGTCCGTTCGAGGTCCATGAGTACTTGATGGAAAGATTTTCACGTCCTCTTTCCAATGGATCTAGCCATGCCTGCAAATTCCTTCTGCACAGCCTGCAATCATCAAAAGAAGTTGCTACACCACCTGTTTGGGCCAAATTGGGCCTTGTAATGCATGGGCCTAAGAGGAAGGTGCTAACCCCACTATTCATGGGCGTGCTACTGTTCATGTGAACAGTAAATTTGTACCACCCCTTTATTTCTTAGTTTTGTGTGGCTTCCACTCCCCTATTTAAGGAGGCCGCATCCCCTCTAGTTTCCTTGGATTTCGTTGAATTTAGGTTTAGCCATTGTGCAAATTTTGTTCTTCAGTTGTGTCGGACGACCACCTGTCAAGACATCTTCGGAATCCCACCTTTGTGATTCGCAATACAATTTGTGCTTCATTCATATTCGCAATATCAGATTGCCTACATCTTATTCTTGCTAGTTCTTCGATTGCTTGCAGGGATTGAACTTCGTGTTCAGGTTGATCGCGCTTCCAGTGAGATCAAGAACATCTCGGAGTTGGTTCAGCGATTGCTAAGGCACAAGCGACGTCGTGCGTTTGTAGTCGGATCGCCAGGGTCACCTCCACCCAAAATCGATAGTTATCAATCTCATCGAAAGATCGGGCATCTCGTCTTCATCAAGTGGTATCAGAGCTTCAGCTGACCGGTAGGAATTTCTTGTATCCCTATTTAGTAGATTGATTTTTGTTTCCCATAGTCCAGAAAAATTGCCCCACAAAAAGAGTTAATTTCCGCTGTCCAAACCCCGTTGTGCTTTTAGATCTGTTAATTTTGGTTTGCTAAATTGAGTTTGTGTTCGTCTTAGCATTTTCTTGTTGTTGGTCATATTTGTGGTCCATAAAACTCCCAAAAAAAATCCCCACGTCGAAAACCATCAAAATCACATCAAACCCTAATTTCCAATTTTGGCCAGAAGACTCCCTCTTGTGCAGCCGTCACCAAAAACGCCATATCTTTTGTTTCCGATATCTTTTTTGAGTGAAACCACCGCCACTAGACCCATAGCTTCCTTATCTAACTGCTCCCAAAATTTCGCTTCTTTCCATTAAGGAAGTTAAAAGATATCTGCGGTGCAAGTTGTCCCAAATTTCCGGACTGAATCTGTAACAGTCTGCGCTTGTGATTTTTGTGCGATTTTATCTGTCGGTTTCTAGAATATGGCCCCAATAGAAAAGTTGTAGAAAAAGCCGTCAGGAAACAGGAAAAAAAAGAATCATTGAAAAAAAAAGGCAACTGAAAAAAGTTACGGCCAAAATACCGACGTCTTGTCCAGTGGACAGAAATCTGCCATTCTCAGAATTGGGTCAATCCTTGTGCTTTTCAATTCCGGATTGCATTCTATTGAATTATCTTGTGTTCATCACTCCTATACATTGTTACACACTTGTTTTGGTCTTCTCCTATCCTTGTTTGATCAGCAACATAGGCTAAGTGCTAGGTACGAACTATAATTCAATTCTGTGCAATTTCTGAAATTAATTGATTGTTCTCCATTGCTACATATCTAGCCTTCCAAGCTACACCTTTTACTAACCGAGCAGATCACGTCGAACCGACCCTTGCAATCGCTATACACATCACTTGAGTCAAGTTATCACGAACCAGCCACCGGTTACACCACCTGTTTTGCATTGGTAAGAACTTGTAAGAGCTTGGTAAGAGTTTGAGAGATGTGTGACTTGTGAAGCTCCACCTCCTAGTAGTTTATAGGGACTTACATAATTCTTGTGTATTGCCTTGTTTTCTACTAACCATGACAGGTTCAAGATCACATTGTAGCAATTTTTGTGAGACCAACAACTTGTTGGATCATATTAATAAGACCCTCACCACCATCAACAACAGAATTGAGGGCTCCAATGATCGCAACCGTTGTCGACTTCGACATAATCGACAAGGTACAGGTAGGTTAACAAGAGAGGTATGTGATGATGATGCCAAGTTTACAATTCCTCCATTTGCTGGTAGATATGACCCCGAAGCTTATCTTGAATGGGAAATACAATTAGATCAAAATTTTCTGTGCTATGATTTTCCTGATGATAAAAGAGTTAGGGCTGCTACTAGTGAATTCACTGATTTCGCATTATTTTGGTGGAGGAAACAATGTAGACTACCACATGTACCTAAAACTTGGAATGCTTTGAAACGAATCATGAGATCTACATTTGTTCCTTCATATTATTCACGTGACTTGTTAAAAAGATTGCAACGTTTAGAACAAGGTAGGAAAACTGTAAGTGAATACTATGAAGAATTGAAAGCTCTTTTGTTGCGTTGTGATTTAGAGGAACATGTAGAAGCTATAGAGAATAGATTCTTAGGTGGGCTTAATCAAGAAATTAAGAACATTCTCGTCCACAAAGAATATAATTCTCTCTATGATTTGTTTATACTTGCTTGTAAGGTTGAAAGTCAGATTGAGAAAGAATTGAGAACACTTGATAATAGGACACATGAGAGCAAACCTGTGGTTGTGCCTTTTTCTGTAACTAACAACTTGCAGCAAGTTGAAAACCATGCTGAAGAGAAGAATGAGTTACTTGAGCTACCAACTCCATTACTTGAGAAGGAAGATGAGGTGATGGATGCCCCTACATCATGTGAGGAGAGCCAAAAATATAAAGATAATAGTGCTATCATCACTCGAGGTGAGTATGCCTGTGAAGAACTACAATTGTCCACTGTTAATGCTACTTTAGAGCAAAAATTGGTGGAAAACAATTTTGATATGCACATGTTTCAAGTACAAAATTCCGACTGCATTGATTTAAGTATTGAGAATGAGTTGTGTGTCAATTCCTTGCATAAATCTTTGGCACAACCAAAAGTTAAACCTGATTCTTCTGTTTTAATTCCAAATCTTCAATAAATGCATTTGATTGTACCTATGTGCAATTGATACATGCTAGAGATGAGCCGAATGAAATTTCTTCTTCGAACAATTTAGGTTATATTGAGATTGATCATCCTTGTGAACTGTGTTGTTTAGAGAAGAAGTTATTTGAGATTCCCAATTCACTTTCTTTGTTTCGTTATAAATTTTTCCTAATAGGGGAGTATGATGAAAAGGGAAATTACATGGTTCATCGAATTTGGATAAATTCAGAACTGAAAGGTTCAACTTTGGAGGAGGAACACTATCATGTAGAGGAAACTAATGGCACTAGCATTATCATTTCTATTTTATCTACTGCTATTTGTGAGCTACAGGAAACCTTTCAAGAAGGGGAGTGTTGTGGGTTGCTTCCATACACCACAACCAATTCTCTATTTGCGCCGAAAAAGAATTTGCCTCTCATTGAGATCATCAATGTCAAGTCACAGTCCAATACAACCGTTTCTAAAGAATGGGAGCAAGATGAAGCACATACACCATCCATTGATAACACTACCAACCAGGTACAATCGTTTCTAAGAGGTTTTACTTTGTTTGATAAAGAACTTATGATATTACATAATACGAATTTGTTGCGTTCTTTGTCATGTACCGAGATTTATGATCAAGATCATGCAATATGTGAGACCACACATTTATTAAAACCGAGGACGGTTTTCTGTCAAGAAGGGGAGGATGATGTGACCACGCCACATATACATACGACCAAAGTTCCCAAGAATAAACAAAAGGTGAATTCGTTTCTTCGGTTTCAATTTATTTTAAATAAGAATATGATGCTATCTAAAGATGAAAATGTATATTTGTCTAGCTATATAAGAAGGATTGCATTAACGCTACGCGCTCGTGGCTGGGGTTCACCTAAAGGGAAGCCAAATAATATATCAAGACCAAGTCAACGCCTTTCCAAACTCTTGCTCAAGGTCACCACGTCACTTTTGGATCAATTCAAGCAAGAGTTCAAGTGGGACACGTTTTGGAATCCAATTCGGCCTCCAGATCAGTTCGGATTCAGCTTGACAGGTCCAACTTCAAACAAGCATAACTTTCACATACGGAGTCCGTTCGAGGTCCATGAGTACTTGATGGAAAGATTTTCACGTCCTCTTTCCAATGGATCTAGCCATGCCTGCAAATTCCTTCTGAACAGCCTGCAATCATCAAAAGAAGTTGCTACACCACCTGTTTGGGCCAAATTGGGCCTTGTAATGCATGGGCCTAAGAGGAAGGTGCTAACCCCACTATTCATGGGCGTGCTACTGTTCATGTGAACAGTAAAATTGTACCACCCCTTTATTTCTTAGTTTTGTGTGGCTTCCACTCCCCTATTTAAGGAGGCCGCATCCCCTCTAGTTTCCTTGGATTTCGTTGAATTTAGGTTTAGCCATTGTGCAAACTTTTGTTCTTCAGTTGTGTCGGACGACCACCTGTCAAGACATCTTCGGAATCCCACCTTTGTGATTCGCAATACAATTTGTGCTTCATTCATATTCGCAATATCAGATTGCCTACATCTTATTCTTGCTAGTTCTTCGATTGCTTGCAGGGATTGAACTTCGTGTTCAGGTTGATCGCGCTTCCAGTGAGATCAAGAACATCTCGGAGTTGGTTCAGCGATTGCTAAGGCACAAGCGACGTCGTGCGTTTGTAGTCGGATCGCCAGGGTCACCTCCACCCAAAATCGATAGTTATCAATCTCATCGAAAGATCGGGCATCTCGTCTTCATCAAGTGGTATCAGAGCTTCAGTTGACCGGTAGGAATTTCTTGTATCCCTATTTAGTAGATTGATTTTTGTTTCCCATAGTCCAGAAAAATTGCCCTACAAAAAGAGTTAATTTCCGCTGTCCAAACCCCGTTGTACTTTTAGATCTGTTAATTTTGGTTTGCTAAATTGAGTTTGTGTTCGTCTTAGCATTTTCTTGTTGCTGGTCATATTTGTGGTCCATAAAACTCCCAAAAAAATCCCCACGTCCAAAACCATCGAAATCACATCAAACCCTAATTTCCAATTTCGCCCAGAAGACTCCCTCTTGTGCAGCCGTCACCAAAAACGCCATATCTTTTGTTTCCGATATCTTTTTTGAGTGAAACCACCGCCACTAGACCCATAGCTTCCTTATCTAACTGCTCCTAAAATTTCGCTTCTTTCCATTAAGGCAGTTAAAAGATATCTGCGGTGCAAGTTGTCCCAAATTTCCGGACTGAATCTGTAACAGTCTGCGCTTGTGATTTTTGTGCGATTTTATCTGTCGGTTTCTAGAATATGGCCCCAATAGAAAAGTTGTAGAAAAAGCCGTCAGGAAACAGGAAAAAAAAGAATCATTGAAAAAAAAAGGCAACCGAAAAAAGTTACGGCCAAAATACCGACGTCTTGTCCAGTGGACAGAAATCTGCCATTCTCAGAATTGGGTCAATCCTTGTGCTTTTCAATTCCGGATTGCATTCTATTGAATTATCTTGTGTTCATCACTCCTATACATTGTTACACACTTGTTTTGGCCTTCTCCTATCCTTGTTTGATTAGCAACATAGGCTAAGTGCTAGGTACGAACTATAATTCAATTCTGTGCAATTTCTGAAATTAATTGATTGTTCTCCATTGCTACATATCTAGCCTTCCAAGCTACACCTTTTACTAACCGAGCAGATCACGTCGAACCGACCCTTGCAATCGCTATACACATCACTTGAGTCAAGTTATCACGAACCAGCCGCCGGTTACACCACCTGTTTTGCATTGGTAAGAACTTGTAAGAGCTTGGTAAGAGTTTGAGAGATGTGTGACTTGTGAAGCTCCACCTCCTAGTAGTTTATAGGGACTTACATAATTCTTGTGTATTTCCTTGTTTTCTACTAACCATGACAGGTTCAAGATCACATTGTAGCAATTTTTGTGAGACCAACAACTTGTTGGATCATATTAATAAGACCCTCACCACCATCAACAACAGAATTGAGGGCTCCAATGATCGCAACCGTTGTCGACTTCGACATAATCGACAAGGTACAGGTAGGTTAACAAGAGAGGTATGTGATGATGATGCCAAGTTTACAATTCCTCCATTTGCTGGTAGATATGACCCCGAAGCTTATCTTGAATGGGAAATACAATTAGATCAAAATTTTCTGTGCTATGATTTTCCTGATGATAAAAGAGTTAGGGCTGCTACTAGTGAATTCACTGATTTCGCATTATTTTGGTGGAGGAAACAATGTAGACTACCACATGTACCTAAAACTTGGAATGCTTTGAAACGAATCATGAGATCTACATTTGTTCCTTCATATTATTCACGTGACTTGTTAAAAAGATTGCAACGTTTAGAACAAGGTAGGAAAACTGTAAGTGAATACTATGAAGAATTGAAAGCTCTTTTGTTGCGTTGTGATTTAGAGGAACATGTAGAAGCTATAGAGAATAGATTCTTAGGTGGGCTTAATCAAGAAATTAAGAACATTCTCGTCCACAAAGAATATAATTCTCTCTATGATTTGTTTATACTTGCTTGTAAGGTTGAAAGTCAGATTGAGAAAGAATTGAGAACACTTGATAATAGGACACATGAGAGCAAACCTGTGGTTGTGCCTTTTTCTGTAACTAACAACTTGCAGCAAGTTGAAAACCATGCTGAAGAGAAGAATGAGTTACTTGAGCTACCAACTCCATTACTTGAGAAGGAAGATGAGGTGATGGATGCCCCTACATCATGTGAGGAGAGCCAAAAATATAAAGATAATAGTGCTATCATCACTCGAGGTGAGTATGCCTGTGAAGAACTACAATTGTCCACTGTTAATGCTACTTTAGAGCAAAAATTGGTGGAAAACAATTTTGATATGCACATGTTTCAAGTACAAAATTCCGACTGCATTGATTTAAGTATTGAGAATGAGTTGTGTGTCAATTCCTTGCATAAATCTTTGGCACAACCAAAAGTTAAACCTGATTCTTCTGTTTTAATTCCAAATCTTCAATAAATGCATTTGATTGTACCTATGTGCAATTGATACATGCTAGAGATGAGCCGAATGAAATTTCTTCTTCGAACAATTTAGGTTATATTGAGATTGATCATCCTTGTGAACTGTGTTGTTTAGAGAAGAAGTTATTTGAGATTCCCAATTCACTTTCTTTGTTTCGTTATAAATTTTTCCTAATAGGGGAGTATGATGAAAAGGGAAATTACATGGTTCATCGAATTTGGATAAATTCAGAACTGAAAGGTTCAACTTTGGAGGAGGAACACTATCATGTAGAGGAAACTAATGGCACTAGCATTATCATTTCTATTTTATCTACTGCTATTTGTGAGCTACAGGAAACCTTTCAAGAAGGGGAGTGTTGTGGGTTGCTTCCATACACCACAACCAATTCTCTATTTGCGCCGAAAAAGAATTTGCCTCTCATTGAGATCATCAATGTCAAGTCACAGTCCAATACAACCGTTTCTAAAGAATGGGAGCAAGATGAAGCACATACACCATCCATTGATAACACTACCAACCAGGTACAATCGTTTCTAAGAGGTTTTACTTTGTTTGATAAAGAACTTATGATATTACATAATACGAATTTGTTGCGTTCTTTGTCATGTACCGAGATTTATGATCAAGATCATGCAATATGTGAGACCACACATTTATTAAAACCGAGGACGGTTTTCTGTCAAGAAGGGGAGGATGATGTGACCACGCCACATATACATACGACCAAAGTTCCCAAGAATAAACAAAAGGTGAATTCGTTTCTTCGGTTTCAATTTATTTTAAATAAGAATATGATGCTATCTAAAGATGAAAATGTATATTTGTCTAGCTATATAAGAAGGATTGCATTAACGCTACGCGCTCGTGGCTGGGGTCCACCTAAAGGGAAGCCAAATAATATATCAAGACCAAGTCAACGCCTTTCCAAACTCTTGCTCAAGGTCACCACGTCACTTTTGGATCAATTCAAGCAAGAGTTCAAGTGGGACACGTTTTGGAATCCAATTCGGCCTCCAGATCAGTTCGGATTCAGCTTGACAGGTCCAACTTCAAACAAGCATAACTTTCACATACGGAGTCCGTTCGAGGTCCATGAGTACTTGATGGAAAGATTTTCACGTCCTCTTTCCAATGGATCTAGCCATGCCTGCAAATTCCTTCTGCACAGCCTGCAATCATCAAAAGAAGTTGCTACACCACCTGTTTGGGCCAAATTGGGCCTTGTAATGCATGGGCCTAAGAGGAAGGTGCTAACCCCACTATTCATGGGCGTGCTACTGTTCATGTGAACAGTAAAATTGTACCACCCCTTTATTTCTTAGTTTTGTGTGGCTTCCACTCCCCTATTTAAGGAGGCCGCATCCCCTCTAGTTTCCTTGGATTTCGTTGAATTTAGGTTTAGCCATTGTGCAAACTTTTGTTCTTCAGTTGTGTCGGACGACCACCTGTCAAGACATCTTCGGAATCCCACCTTTGTGATTCGCAATACAATTTGTGCTTCATTCATATTCGCAATATCAGATTGCCTACATCTTATTCTTGCTAGTTCTTCGATTGCTTGCAGGGATTGAACTTCGTGTTCAGGTTGATCGCGCTTCCAGTGAGATCAAGAACATCTCGGAGTTGGTTCAGCGATTGCTAAGGCACAAGCGACGTCGTGCGTTTGTAGTCGGATCGCCAGGGTCACCTCCACCCAAAATCGATAGTTATCAATCTCATCGAAAGATCGGGCATCTCGTCTTCATCAAGTGGTATCAGAGCTTCAGTTGACCGGTAGGAATTTCTTGTATCCCTATTTAGTAGATTGATTTTTGTTTCCCATAGTCCAGAAAAATTGCCCTACAAAAAGAGTTAATTTCCGCTGTCCAAACCCCGTTGTACTTTTAGATCTGTTAATTTTGGTTTGCTAAATTGAGTTTGTGTTCGTCTTAGCATTTTCTTGTTGCTGGTCATATTTGTGGTCCATAAAACTCCCAAAAAAATCCCCACGTCCAAAACCATCGAAATCACATCAAACCCTAATTTCCAATTTCGGCCAGAAGACTCCCTCTTGTGCAGCCGTCACCAAAAACGCCATATCTTTTGTTTCCGATATCTTTTTTGAGTGAAACCACCGCCACTAGACCCATAGCTTCCTTATCTAACTGCTCCTAAAATTTCGCTTCTTTCCATTAAGGCAGTTAAAAGATATCTGCGGTGCAAGTTGTCCCAAATTTTCGGACTGAATCTGTAACAGTCTGCGCTTGTGATTTTTGTGCGATTTTATCTGTCGGTTTCTAGAATATGGCCCCAATAGAAAAGTTGTAGAAAAAGCCGTCAGGAAACAGGAAAAAAAAGAATCATTGAAAAAAAAAGGCAACTGAAAAAAGTTACGGCCAAAATACCGACGTCTTGTCCAGTGGACAGAAATCTGCCATTCTCAGAATTGGGTCAATCCTTGTGCTTTTCAATTCCGGATTGCATTCTATTGAATTATCTTGTGTTCATCACTCCTATACATTGTTACACACTTGTTTTGGCCTTCTCCTATCCTTGTTTGATTAGCAACATAGGCTAAGTGCTAGGTACGAACTATAATTCAATTCTGTGCAATTTCTGAAATTAATTGATTGTTCTCCATTGCTACATATCTAGCCTTCCAAGCTACACCTTTTACTAACCGAGCAGATCACGTCGAACCGACCCTTGCAATCGCTATACACATCACTTGAGTCAAGTTATCACGAACCAGCCGCCGGTTACACCACCTGTTTTGCATTGGTAAGAACTTGTAAGAGCTTGGTAAGAGTTTGAGAGATGTGTGACTTGTGAAGCTCCACCTCCTAGTAGTTTATAGGGACTTACATAATTCTTGTGTATTTCCTTGTTTTCTACTAACCATGACAGGTTCAAGATCACATTGTAGCAATTTTTGTGAGACCAACAACTTGTTGGATCATATTAATAAGACCCTCACCACCATCAACAACAGAATTGAGGGCTCCAATGATCGCAACCGTTGTCGACTTCGACATAATCGACAAGGTACAGGTAGGTTAACAAGAGAGGTATGTGATGATGATGCCAAGTTTACAATTCCTCCATTTGCTGGTAGATATGACCCCGAAGCTTATCTTGAATGGGAAATACAATTAGATCAAAATTTTCTGTGCTATGATTTTCCTGATGATAAAAGAGTTAGGGCTGCTACTAGTGAATTCACTGATTTCGCATTATTTTGGTGGAGGAAACAATGTAGACTACCACATGTACCTAAAACTTGGAATGCTTTGAAACGAATCATGAGATCTACATTTGTTCCTTCATATTATTCACGTGACTTGTTAAAAAGATTGCAACGTTTAGAACAAGGTAGGAAAACTGTAAGTGAATACTATGAAGAATTGAAAGCTCTTTTGTTGCGTTGTGATTTAGAGGAACATGTAGAAGCTATAGAGAATAGATTCTTAGGTGGGCTTAATCAAGAAATTAAGAACATTCTCGTCCACAAAGAATATAATTCTCTCTATGATTTGTTTATACTTGCTTGTAAGGTTGAAAGTCAGATTGAGAAAGAATTGAGAACACTTGATAATAGGACACATGAGAGCAAACCTGTGGTTGTGCCTTTTTCTGTAACTAACAACTTGCAGCAAGTTGAAAACCATGCTGAAGAGAAGAATGAGTTACTTGAGCTACCAACTCCATTACTTGAGAAGGAAGATGAGGTGATGGATGCCCCTACATCATGTGAGGAGAGCCAAAAATATAAAGATAATAGTGCTATCATCACTCGAGGTGAGTATGCC